>AWOL01S0113685.1:11712-37839 GCA_000715115.1 Nicotiana otophora
AGAAGAAGAAGAAGAAGAAGAAGAAGAAGAAGAAGAAGAAGAAGAAGAAGAAGGGGAAATGGAGATGTATATTGAATGAATGCGTGTATTTGTATAGAATAGTGCAACAGATTTATTATTTTATTATAAAGGCAAATTTGGAGGAAATTTTTCTTAGGGATGGAGGAATTAGCATGTTAATTAGGGGGAGAGAAAGAAGAAAAGAAATGAAAGAGCCGATAAATCCAAGGGGAAAGGAAAAGAACGAGAAATGAAAGGGAAAAAGACAAGAAGAAAGTACGTACATTTCTTTTTCCATTTTTACCTAATCTGAAACTTTTCGATTTTTATCTTCTTCGTCTTTTTTCAACTTTTAAATTTTTCCCTATTTTCTATTCTCTTTTCTTTATCGTAAATATAAGAAATTTTCAAAAAGAAAAGGTGTAGAGTGTAGATTTTACATATATATTCCTATGGCCAAAGAACACGCATATATTTTCTCATTCTTTTTTTCCTAATTAGCTTTGTTCTTTTTATCTCCCCTTATTTGAAGAATCCCGCTTGGTGAAGATTAAGGATCGGACAATCGTGTTTAAGTTAGAGTAGGTAACTGATATAAGAGAAATGACTTACTTGAAAAGTTTTTTCTCTTCCTTTTTTAAGAAAATCTAAGAATACTAGAAGTAATTAAATCGCCCTTTGACTGAAAAAGTATTAAGTTTTAAGGAAAAAATAGATAACAAAGATAACTATTCCCAACCATTACTTGAAATGTAGAGACACTGAGTGAAGCTGAACACTAGGAATCTAGGATTGCCTTGATCCTATATCTTCTATCATAAATATCTTTAAATCCACCATATATATATATAGAGAGAGAAACAAATCACATCTCATGCATGTAAACAGTGAATAAAGTAAATAAAATATAATTTCCTTTTTTTCCTTTTAGTAATGAAGAAGTAAAAGAGATTTTTTGTTGGAGAAATCTACTACTTCAATGGAGAAGTGTAATGTCACAATGAATATAGAAATTTCTATTGTGGTTTATAGATTACTTAATTTACAAAAGAAAACAAATTGCTAATGACAACACAATTTTACTAATTATGAATGACGAAAAAGTTAAATCATATACTATGTGTTTTTATTACTAATTATTGTTTTTTTACCACAAAAAGATTTTTTACGATATATGAAGTTATTAAGCATATATCATTGTAGTTTTAATATCATTCTTTTTGTTGACTTTAAATTATTTTTTGTAAAACTGAGCTAACTGTTAAAAATATAAATATGTTCTACATATTCAACTTATAGAATTAAAATTATAAAGAAAATTTTTAAATCTCAATTATTTATTTTATGACCGCGCAGAGCGCGGCAAATTCACTAGTTGTATATATATTACTAGGTACTTATAAAGTAGGACGACACTTTGCGTAATCTACCACTCGAGAGATCTAAAAGAAAATTCACGAGAAAAGAAATTTTCAAAATTCTTTCGTTTTAAATAACTAACCAAATGGTATGTAACAATAATGATACTAAAAATTTCCTTAATTGGATTAAACACTAAATGATATCATGAAAGGAAATCCCTTTGGTATAAACTTTTTCCTGAAGATATCGTTGCTAATTATAAATTTTCACGCATCACAATGTAATTTGGTCATTAATTGATGAATACTATAACAATCTCATTTTTCTAATATAAATTGGAACACGATAATGCGATTTATGAATCTCTTCTTATTATTCATTACAATTACGATTAAGGTAGCTTATTGGATGAAAATTTTGCGTTCTTGTAGCATTGAGTGCATGTGGTCCATATTTCCAAACAAATAATGCTATAACGAATATAAATGAGCATAAGAAAAATATTCCATAAAAAGTACCAGACTTGCTTTGCCAAAAAACATTCCTCCCCCTTCTTCTATTTATTGATCTTGGGGTAAGAAGCATTCAATTTGTCACGACCCCAATTTCTCTCCGTAGGATGTCGTGATAGCACCTAATCTCTTAGACTAGGTAAGCCTAACATTCATGCAGAAATAATTGAAATAATAATTGAAGTCTCAATAACTCAACAACTAATATAAAGAAAACTCCACAACTCAACATAAACAACTCTCTAGTATCTGGTAAATACAAGTCACAAGCTCTATAAGATGGTACTGGCCATCTTTATACATCTGTGTCTATAGAAGGATAAGAAATGAAATAAACTAGATAGAGGGTGACTCTAAGGCCTACGGATGCCGGCAGGTATACCTTGAAATCTCTGAAACTGGGATTGCATCACTAGTGCCTGGACTGGTAGGAGGTACCTGGATCTGACCAAAAAGACGTGTAGAAGCGTAGAATGAGTACATCACAACGGTACCAAGTAAGGCCCAAGCCTAACCTCGGTAGAGTAGTGACGAGGTCAGGTCAAGGCCCTACTGGAATAAATAAGAAACTGAACAGGTATATAACAGTGTAATAATGATAACAATAGAAATGAGACAATAAAGAAATACATCGAGAATAGCTACACTAAACTAAGCAAAATAATGCATCACGGAAGAAAACAACGAATGCTATGACACAGAACAAGGCAACAAAACACAAGTGAAGTATAAAAAAGTATCAACAAGAATCATTACTGAGGTACCGCCCCATAGTCTCAAATCACAAAACAATTCACAATCTTTACTTATATCACAGCGGGAGCCTTGCATTTAGTTTTGAAAATCATTTTTCCAAAAATAGCTTTCTGCGTTTTAGCCCACCTTATCACACCGCGTGGCTTCAAGTAGTTCCCCTACTAGCAACACGCGTATCAAGCCTACATTATCTCATCGGATGCGTTTCAACCCCAAAACCTTATATCACCGCATGAGTATCAATATCACAACGTATCACAAATCGCATCTCAAGTGCACAATATCACAACTTGCCAAATAAATCAACAATAACAGTATTTTTACAATAAATAGCCCATAACCACAATGTATATACAAGTCTCAACAACATCAACCAGAAGTGAATAACTCAACAAGAATAGTATTTCACAACTTAACACTTTGCCTCAATGTGAATCACGACCTTTATAACTCAATACCAATTTCAACAACAAGATATTCCAAAAATAACGACTTCAAGTGAAGATTTCAACGGTTAAATAATGAATAAGCAATAAAAGAAACAATACTTCAACTAAACATGTAAAGGAAATTAAATAGTAAGAGATAAGACAAGTAGAGCTTGTGAAGATAGACTAAATGATGATTATAACATGTTAAGGTAACTCAATTAAGGCATGAAAGGATTCTACAGAGCTAGAACTGGTGAATTTCCACATTTAGCCTGTGTACGCACTCGTCACCTTGTGTATACAGCTTTTACATACCACAATTAAACTATAAAAAAATATTTCAAACAATAAAGTTACGATCTTTACAAAGAAACAAAAAGTCAACTTAAAAAGTCAATCCGAACCCGCGTCTCGAAACCCGACCAAAACCATAAAATCCAAACTCATTTGATAATGAGTCCAACCAAATAAAAATTTCTCAAATTCAACCTCAAATCGCCTTTCAAATCCCCAAAATTTAGCCTAAGAAATTTTCACGAATTTTCCCAAATTTTCAACTCCAATCACTAATTAAATGATTAAAATAACAATGGATTCGTGTAATATAACTAAAACCAAGTTAGAATCACTTATCCCGATGAAATTCTTGAAAAACTCACAAAATATCGCCACAAACCGAGCTCTCTAGGTTAAAAAATGAAAAATGAGATGAAACCCTCATTTTGAAATTTGAACACTACTGCCCAATCGTCCTTTATCGTGATCGCGGACAAAAGACTCGCGATCGCGTAGAACAATTCTTCCCAGCTCAGTAAAAAATTCTTCGTGATCGCGTAAATCCATTCGCGAATCCGATTAACAAACTTCATCCAACAACGCGACCGCGTCCCAGGTCACGCGAATGCAATGCACAAGCGTGCCTCAGCCCCCAGCCTTACCTTCCTTATACGTGAACGTGATACACCTCACGCGTCCGCGATGAACAAACCCAACAAACTTCGTGATCGCGCCCTCACCTTCGCGAATGCAAATGGAAAAATTCCAGCTGCCCTAGAAGACTCTACGCGATCGCGGAAAAACCTTTGTGAATACGTAGAAGGAAACCAGAATAGAAGAAAACTAGAATAGAAGAAAACCAGCAGCTTCAACAATAATGCCTAAGTCCAATTTGGTTCCGGATTCAATCCGAATCACACTCGGGGCCGATGGGATACCGTCTGAATATACTAACAAGTTGTAAAATACCTAACGGATCTACTCAAGGCCAAAAATCACATCAAACAATATCGATTCTATGAATCGCAATCCAATTCAAGCTTATTGAAACTATGAACTTCTGAATTTCAAAACTAATGTCGATTCATACCAAAACAACTCCGATTGACATCAAATTTTGAACACAAGTCATAAATGATATGACAGACCTATTCAAACTTCTGGAATTGGAATCCGACCCTGATATCAATAAAGTCAAAGCCCGGACAAACTTTCCAATCTTCCAAACCTTCAACTTTCTAACTTTCGCCAATTCAAGCTGAAACAACCAACGGACTTTCAAATCAATATTCGGGCACGCTCCTAAGTTCAAAATCACCATACGGAGCTACTGGAACCGTCAAAACTCTATTCCAGAGTCGTCTACACAAAAACCAAACTACGGTCAACTTTTTCAGCTTAAGGCTCCAACGTAGGGACTATGTGTCCCATTTTACTTCGAAACTCACATGAAACCAAAACCAAACACCCCGGCAAGTCACATAATCATAATATAACATAGAGGAGGTAATAAATAGAGGATCGGGGCTAAAATACTAAAAACGACAGGTCGGGTCGTTACACAATTTTATGTCTTAAGCATGATTAGGATTAAAAAAAGGATTGCGGCCAGATAATACTTAACGAGGGAAAGCTAGCTGATACATGGAGTGCATTACTAGGGAGAAGCCGAAAAAGATAATGATGCTCAACAACTAAAAAGAAATGCAGGACGAACTCATCATAATTGACATTACTGCAATTTCCTCTATTTCCCCAAAATATTAAACTTTACTGTCTAAAATCGCAATCTATATTAAAAGCGTTGCTAGCTATTTTAATTCTTAACTTTGGAAAAGAATTGAAATATATTACAAAGAAGATGTAAATCTATTAATGTGTTATTATGATTTTTTTTTAAATTAATCCATCGGCTCGGGCTTTCACCTCCCGTGGTGATGGGGGGTTTGGTATTGGCCTCTACCTTATTTATTGATAATCAAAGTAAAGTACAAGAGGAGGGGGACATAAACCTAACCTCCCAAACACAAAATAAAACCTATCTTAATATCTACCTAGTACAAATAGCAGATTCAAAGTTAAACTTGCTCCACAGATCTGTTATATGTGCTAGATAACCAAAAGAGCATGTGACATATATCTCATTCCCTAACAATTATTCCCTCCGTTTCAAATTAGATGAGGTAGTTTGACTCGGCACGGAGTTTAAGGAAAAAAAAAGAAGACTTTTAAAACTTGTGGTCTTAAAAGTTTAGGGGGGTTAAAAGCTTTGTGGGGTCATGATATTTGTGTGGTTATAAAAGTTTCTCATTAAGGGTAAAATAAAGAGTTTAAAGTTGAATTATTTCCAAATTTAGAAATATGTCATTTATTTTGGAATAGACTAAAAAGGAAAGTACATCATCTAATTTGAAACAGAGGAAGCATGTCATAGCAACAGGCCAAAGTGGCATTCATCGAGCAACAAAAATATTCTTGACCACTTTATGCCTGAGGCTAGGAAGTATGTCATAGCAACAGGCCAAAGTGACAAAAGGCTTGCTTCGGCAAATCATTATCAGTTAAGATTATAGCCTCATGAATCTCATGACTCTATTTTGCAAGTATTTCCGCCACATTATTAGCCTCCTTGTAACAATGTCTAATAGTAGTATTGTGTTGAAAACTGAGATGGTGTATCTCTCGAATAAATTTGTTTATGTGTCAAGTGGATTTTAAATTATCATTCAACATATCAATCACTTGTTTGGAATCACATTCTATGATAATTCTATCATAACCATTAGAATGACACCACTGTAGGCCTAAAAGTGCAGCCTTAGCTTCTACCAAATTACTTGTGCCACTCCCCAAACTTTGTGAGAAAGCCATAATCATATTACCCCTGTGATCTCTTAAAATGCCCCCAGCACCAATCATATTATTGCCATGTTTGCTACCATCTGTATTAAGCATGGCCCAACCAAATAAAGATTTTTCCCAACTTACAGGAACGCATATAATCTTTGTTGTTAAGGCCATGAGTTTATCACATATACTATGCCATGAGAGAAATCCCTCTACAGAAATGTTATGTTTAAAAACAACCCATATCAAATGGGAAAGAACCTGGAATTGAATTCTTGTACTTGGGCGTATGTCTAGATTTGCATTTGGATATTTCTAGAAGGATTCGACACTAATTGACAAAAGTTAAAAATTTGAAGGCTGAAAGTTCATAAGTTTGATCGAAAGTTGACTTTGATGATATCGGGTTCAGATTGTGGTACCGGGAATTGGAATAGCTTCGTTATTTCATTTGCGACTTGTGTACAAAATTTGAGTTCATTCTGGATTGACTTGATATGTTTCGGCGCGAGTTTTGGAAGTTGAAAGTTTATTTAAGTTTGAATTGAGGTGCGATTCGTCATTTCGATGTTGTTATGTCTGATCTGAGGCCTCGAGTAAGTCTGTGTTATGTTATGAGAGTTGTTGGTATGTTCAGACGGGGTCCCGAGGGCTCAGGTGAGTTTCAGACGGGTTTCAAACCATTTTTTGTCATGTTGTTATTGTTGGTTTATGCTGTTACTTGTTGCTTCTAGTGTTCTTCGTGACCTCGAAGGTCCAGCCGCGATCGCGAAATGTAATTTGGTCTACTGTGAATCTTTTCTTCGCGGACGCGATTGATTGAACGCGTTCGCGCAAGGGAAGTTGATTGTTTTCTGCGTTTGCGATGATGTGTCGCGTTCACACAGAGTTGTATTTGAGGAGCTGGAGGAAATGGCTTCGCGTTCATGAAGTAGCAGCCGCGTTCGTAAAAGGTTGGTTTTGTTGTACATCGCGTTCGCGTGGACTATGCCGCGAACGCATAGAGTCTTTTTGTGCCGGTGTGCTCTTGTTCATCACGAACGCGAGGATCTTACCGCGTTCGCGAAGGGTGTTGTTGGAGCAGTATTATAAAGTACTCTATTTCGGGGGTTTCAGCCATTCTTACATATTTGGATCTATGGAGCTTTGATTGAAGCGATTCTTGAAGCAATTTCACCACATGGATTGGGGTAAGTATTCTCTACTCATTTTTTATTTTATATCATGATTCTACCTTCATTTTTTGGCATTTGATCGAGGATTTCAAAAGAGAAATTGGGGGTTTTGTTTTACTAAAGTTTCATAGCGCGAATCCTTGAGTTTTGAATACCGATTTGGAGTCGGATTTGAATAAAACTAGTATCGTTGGACTCGTAATTGAATGTATTGTCGGATTTTGTGAGTTTTGTCGGGTTTCAATGTGCGCGCCCATGTTTGACCTTTTGGTTGATTTTGAACTTTTGAGTAAAGATTCGACCTTTATCAATTGGAATTGTTTTCTTATGCTTTATTTGATGTATTAGAGTTGCTTTTGGCTAGTTTCGAGCCATTCGGAGGTCGGTGCCCGTGGGATGACATTTTTGGAACATCGCTTGGCTTGCTCGGTATTGGATTTAGCTTGTTCGAGGTAAGTAACACTTCTAAACTTGTAACTGAGGGTATGAACCCTGATTATACGTGTTATGTGATTTGTTTGGAGGTGACGCACATGCTAGATGATAGGCGTGTGGATGTGCACTGTAGAAATTGAATCAATCGATTCTGTAGAGCTGTGTAGTCAATTAACTTGTATTTTCCATGTATTTTTTATGTGTTAGAGAAACTGAGTTGTGACTCATGTTAGAAATCATGCTTAGGTAAATGCTGGTATTATTGGGACCCACTGAGGTCATTTATGTTGTCGAATTATAAGTTTAAATTGTAATTTCGTACTTAGTCATATTCATTCATTGCATATCATATCTCAGTCTTTATTGTTATTTATTGATACATCATATCATCATTTTGGGCTAGTTTCATGACATATTGAGCTCGGGAGACTGGAGAAATTGATGACCGAGTGAGGCCAAGGGCCTGATTGTGACTGATATTTATGAGATCGGGCTGCACGCCGCAACATGTTTTTATTTATTTATGCCCCGACCTAACTTATTATAGCGTTTGGGCTGAAGGAGCTCCTCCAAAGTCTGCACGCACACAATGAGCGCAATGCATATTATAGTTGGGATGGAGTTGCATGGACATAGAGTTGCCCTATATATTCACATTTGGGATGCAGTTCCCTAGGCATGGAGTTGCCCTATATATTCACATTTGGGATGGATTTCCCTGGGCATAGTGTTTCCATATACATTTATATTGAGGGATGGATCTTCCCTAGGCTAGACCTGCCCCGTACAGTACTGAGTGATTGAGTACTCTCATAGTGTGAGTACATGAGTTTATCATCGAGAAACATTGCATTCGACATGCGTACTTGAGATTCATGCATAGAGATGCATTTCCTCATGCTTTCCGGTTTTAGTGACATTCATGATTTTACCTGTATATTGACATATAGGCATAGAGATGTATTTTTCTCATGCTATCTGAAAATGAAATATCTTATTTATTGTTGAGAGGTTTTTGGGAACATCACGGGTTTTTCAAACTTATTCATATATTTTTGAGGTTTTTGGTGAAAGATTTGGGATCTACTGTTATACTGGAAAAGCGTACCTATTTTTCGTAACCGTGAACCAACTGAGTTATTTCTTGTACCATATTTATTATATTATTATGAAATGTCACTGGTTATTGGAGTTGGACTCTGGCCCTTGTCCTAGCTCGTCAATAATTTTAATCTAAGGTTAGGTTTGCTACTTATTGAGTACATGGGGTCGGTTGTACTTATACTACAGTTCTGCACCTTGCGTGAAGATGTTGGATGCTGATTTAGCTACGAACGGTGGGAGATGGATCTGAAGATGTACCTGTGTTCTAGTCATAGATGCCTCTTGATCTTGGTAGCTTTAGTATTTCAGATCTGTGCATGTAGATTTCACACAGATGATGTATGATATTTCAAACCAGCTTTGTAAACTCTATATCTTAGAAACTCATGATTTGTACTACCAGTCCTTGGGGAGTAGTATAAATTCGGCCATCTCATATTTGACTCACATCAATATTATTATATTGTATTTTATAGTTAATTGGCTTACCTAGCGGGTCGGGTTAGGTGTCATCATGACAGTTTGGGTTTTAGGTCGTGACAATATCATAGACTACTTCCTGAGGGAGGAGAATATTTATGTGATAAACCTGCCAGAAACAAATCCACTTTGGTTTTCTGATATGGGTTTAGGAAGCATTAGTGCCAATCTATTTCCCATTATCTTAGAGATGATCTTGGTGGAAAAATTACAAAGACTAATCGGTCTAAGGAGAGAAGGTTTCAAGATGCTCTATCTTAGGTATAAGAACCAAACAAGAACTTGTATAGTATCTCGTCAAACTATTTCCATTGAAAAAAGTCTAAATTAATTCAACCAAATCTTGCTTTATAACATCCCAACACCCCTGATAAAAACCTCCACCAAACCCATCAGGACCTGGGGCACTATTCTTTTCCATGCTAAAAACTGCAGTTCTTATTTCCAGCTCTTCAGGTATTGCACATAGAATATAATTATCTTCCAAAGTGATGATAAGATCAATAATATCCAAAATTGCAATAGAAGTGATTGACTATCCTTCCTGAAAAGGGCTTCGAAAAATTTAATAGCACCATTTGCAATCTCGTGATCTCCCGGAAGCCACTGTCCATCTTGTGTCTTTATTTTGTGTAGTTTCAGTCTTCTCCTCCTCTCTTTAATAATGGCATGAAAATATTTACTATTGGAATCACCTTCTTCTAGCCATCTAATATTCGCTTTTGTTTCAACATAGCTTCTTCGGCCTTCATTTATTTAGTGTATTTAGCCTGGGCCTTGTGCAACTCAGCTCTGTGTGTGTCATCATCATTGTCAATGAATTGCATCTCTAATTCTACCATTTTGTATTCCCAACATTCTTTAACCTTCAAAAAAACATCTCTAATTTTCTCTTTGGACCAAACACTCAGTTTCATGGCAACATGCTTCATTTTTTGTTGGAACCTCCACATAACATTTCCAACTATCTCAATATCCCAAGCTTGTTGTACAACAGTGGAGAAATTAAATTGGTCAACCTAGAAATTTTAAGAATTTAAAATATCTGATAAAACTATGATCAGGAACTGCACATTTCATAAGCATTATCTACTTGGAACATTAGTTATATAATACACATTTGGTTTTGGTTTTCTTTCCAGAACGTATTGAATTTGGTTTGAAGTGATAAGTTTTGTATTGGTTTAAGAAAAAGGAAAAGAATTAAAAAAGAAGAAGAAGAAGAGAAAATACTAGTTTTGGTTGAAGTGATCAGTTATAAGGTTGGTTTCCGAGACCAAGTTGGTTTAATTTAGAGAAACCAAGAACTCAAGCCAAATATGTTTGGGTTTAGCTTACGCCTATAAATACTGATAGAATTCGAGGGTCTACCAAACTATATAGAGAACCCGGTTCTCTATTAGTTTCCACAGAGTACACGAACACCACAGAAAGTAAATAACACTGAGACTTTTTACGTGGAAAATTCTCAGCTCAACGAGATTAAAAACCACGACTACCCTTGTAGGATTTCAACTTCACTACTGAGCAACTTTCAGCTTATAACCTATGCAACCTAGGAATTAACCTCTTAATCCCTCACTAACTTGTAACATACTATTACAAGCCACTTTATGATAACTTTATCATAAAGACTTTACAACTCGACTAACTCTAGCCAAGACACAAACACGAGGGTTTATAATTTACAACGGGTTTCCTACGGAATGCTTCTAAACAAGCTAAGTAGGAATTATAAATGAAGAACTGTTACAAAGTTACAACTCAACTAAGGACTTACAATAACTTGATATGGGGAACTAGTTCGCAGTAGTGTTGTACTTTGTTCTTGACGTACTTGAGAATCGTTTTCTTGATGATCAATCACCGTAAGTGGCTTGAATGAATTCTCTCAGTGTTCAAGTGATGTTTTATCATTGGTTTAATGTTAATATAACATTGATGACATCACTTGAATGATATAAGCAACTTGGGTACAAGGTCCTTCCCAATGAAGGTGACTGCTGCACTGTGTTGTATTGTTGAGTGTGCAGTCAGTCACTTTCCTGCTGTTGAAGAGTTGACTTGGTACAATCACCAGGGGAACTGAAGTCCATATGTTCCCCTTATTGATTCTTTAACTTCTGAAATTCTGACGAACATCTCCAGCTTAAGTCTGGTTATTTCCATGCGCTTGAGAATGTGGACCAGATGTGGATCAGGTTCCTTATCTAGTTCTTGACATTAAGTTTGTTAGATCATCAAAACATAAAACAAGGACACTTATAAACTATCAATTTCCCCTTTTTTGATGATGACAAACTTATAATTGAAGATCCTACGAAGAACCGCAAAGAACCAGATAGTGAACTAGGAAGGCTGTATTCCCCCTTAATCTGTGCACATCATTATTCAATTATGCATAAATTACTCCCCCTAAGAACCAGCATTTCTTGAATAATTATTTGTTTATGCATAAATTCTTCCCCCTAAGAACCAGCATTTCCTGAATAATTATTTTTCCCTCTTTTGGCATCATAAAACATCAGTAACCAATTGATAGCAGAAAAAAGTATAGCTTGAATTAACTCATGCCACTTGTGTGCACATAACATGACTAAAACAGAGCATAAAGACAATGTATATACAGCAAAAACGAAAAAGCTTCCATTAAACAATTTGGATTTGAAAACAGGGAGCAGAGTCAATGTTACTAACAACGATCCACAATTCACAACAACAAAAACAAATACCACAAACATAATAAAAACATAGGAAAACTTAAGACTTGAGACTGAGGGGATACAGTTTATGGAGCACTGGAAGAAGAGGGCTTACAGGTAGAGGCAAGGGTTTGGAGGACGAGATCCATTCGAGCATTCGCCGACATTTGCTCATTGAGCAGTTTCTTTTTCAGGTCCTCCACCTGTTTCTTGAGCGTAGCATTCTCCTTGGTCAGATGGGCAACCTCTTCACTTTGAGAGATACTGGAACCAGGTGCCTCCTGAAGCTGACTCAACTGACTCTCAAGAATAGCATTCCTTTCTTTCAACTGCCTTATCTCAGCAGTAGCACTATTCTGAGCATTGATCAACTGAGAAATAGTAGAAGTGCTTCCAACTCATCTAGCCCTATCAATGCACTCACATTCTTCTAGAGTGAACTTGGATAAAGTTTGCTTCTTAGTGCCAAGTTTAGCTTATCCCAGAGGAACCTTGTAGTACTCAAAGACCTTGGTAAGAAGGAACCCATAAGGCAGGCCATGATTACCATCTTTAAAATTTGCCACTTTATGCATGTGCTCTATCATGATCCCAGGCAGGTTGATGGTAGTAAAGTTGTCCAGTGCTTCCATGAGGAACAGGTATGCAGGAGAAGTGATAGATCTTCTCTCAACACGAGGGAGCAAGACCTTGTTCACCATATCAAATAGCAGTTGGTACATTGGAAGGAGGGACTTCTTCTGTACTCGTTCCCATTGCTGAACTACTCTGTCCTTCAGCATGGCATTTCTAAAATTTTAAGAACAAGATCCCTGAATACTAGACAGCCCTTCAGCAGGTACACCTAGAATAGATCCCAATAAAGCAGAGTCCATCACTATGTCAACTCCATTCACCAGCACGAGGATGTGATCATCCTCAACTTTGAAGAGGCCGGCATAGAAACTTTGAACTTCCTCCTCATACACCTTTGGAGCATCACTTGTGAACAAATGTGTCCACTGTTGAAACTCACAAATTTCAACTAGTTGTCTCATACTAGCCTCCTCCAAAATTTCAGGGGCAAATGTGCGGCCCCATAGCACCGTTTGATTTCTCAACTTCTCTTTCCCAGCACTTTATGGATCACCATATTTGGCCTTCTTTGAGGAACCAAGTTCCTCATCAATATCGGCTTTTCTCTTAGCAGACTTGCGAACATCCTTTCCTTTTTCATCAGACTTCACAGACTTTTCACCCAATTCTTCTATCACCATGGAAGCAGACTCTTCTACCAACTTAACACCAGATTCTTTCACCACATTTTCACTAGCGACAGCACCATCAGACTTGTTCAGACTTGTTCAGAATTTCAGCAGACACATAAGATCCCCTTTTAGGTTTGGGTAGATCATGCTTCTGTGAGCACTTTCTAGTCAAGGAACATGGTTCCTCTTCTACTTCATCATCCACATTCACAACTGGCACTGACTTCTCGCTCACAACTTTCCCATCTTCATTAATTTTCTTCTCCTTGACTTAGCTTGGCTGTTCTTAAGCGCAGACTCAAGAGCCTCCTTCCTTTGCAACCTTGTAGTAGGTCTCTTAGGAGTAGACTCTTGAGCAACCATTGGTCTATGCCTAGGCAAGCTAGCAATTCGCATATCATCAGAATCCTCTTCACTTTCCCCAATTACTTCTTCATAATTAGATCTCATCTCAGGCGTGACTACATACAAAGGCTCAGCATCGAAATGAGGAGAGGGTGTAGGATGAATACTGACCTGGGGCTTTTGAGAGGACCCCTGAGTTGGATCCTCTGAGGAGGGATCAGGTCCCTCATTTGGGACCCCAGTAGTATTGTCATATGCCGATAGTTCAACAGGCACAAGCTCTCTACCCTCTATCGTAGTTTTAGACTCTTCCCCCTAAACCTCAGACCCATCCGCACTTCCTTCGATAATAACCCCTTCATTAGTTATAGATAGCATGTTTTCTATTGTTTCTTTTTCTTGTAACTCTATGGAAAATGCATAAGAAGAAGAAGTTGTACCTTTAGGCTCAAGATTGGGAACTGTAGCATTCTCAGAACTAGCAGTTGGATCTACATTGGAGCCTTAATCCAAAGGAAGACTAGAGATTTCCTGATTCTCTACTTCATCAACAGGACCCTTTTTACCTAGTTTTTCCGGCGAGGCAGGAGGAGAGCTTGTAACCATAAATCCTTTAAGAGTTGAGATTTTACGACTCCTATGAGAACCAGAACTCGATTGGGTAGGTGAGGAGACTGAGTATGGGGGTGACTCTGCCCTAGAGTTTTGCTAGTGGTGGTGTTGATGGAAGAGTCTAATATCGGTGTTTGAATGGTTGAGGACACAATGGGGGTGTCACTTGGAACACTTGAGGTTTTGTAATTTTCAGCCATGTAGAGAAGTGATGAGTTGAGGAGAAGAGATAGGGAGTTTGAAAAAGAGAAAGAAGAAGGAAAATTTTAACGTTTGATTTGAGGAGTTGTGACAGGGATGGATGTGTTTAACATTGATGAGGGACCGGTTAGGAAAAGGCGATAGTTTTGGGAGTCGGGTCGATTTCTAACAAGTGAGACGTTTGGGTTCAAAAGAAGCAAAGAAAAGAAACTGACACACTGATGATGTGGCACTCATTTTAACCATTCAAAATTGTGCATGAGAGAACAAAGAAACTGCTAACCTGTCTTAGGAGAACCAGGTTCCCTGACTAATCTTCCATCTGTAAGCTTTGCCCTTTTTACTAGCGCGTACTGCACCAACTACCTATTTGCTCTGTAATCATCATGCGTGTCTACTTGTAATGGTTTAGAGATGAGTTAGGCTTTGCCAGAAAACACTTTTTAGCTAATTTTACCTGAACATTTCTTTCATAGCCAATCATCGAGGGACCAAGTTCTCAATTGGGTTTTATCAATCCTAGTGCCAGACGATTTCTTTCAAAATGGTCTCTACTCAAGAACTTGTAAATATGTCTGCAATCTGATCTTTTGTGCTGCAGAATTTCATGCAAATGAGCCACTTTTCAACATTGTCTTTGAGGAAGTGGTGACGCACATCAATGTGCTTGGTTCTCTTATGTTGGACTGGAGTTTTGGCCATATTGAGTGTACTTGTATTGTCGCATAGGAGAGGCACACAATCTGAGAACACTCCAAAGTTTTCCAGCTGCTGCTTGATCCACAATAATTGAGCATAGCAAGAAGCCGCTACTACATATTCTGCTTCTGCAGTTGAGAGTGCCACTGAATTTTGCTCCTTGTACCTCATGAGATTAGGCAAGAACCCGGGAAATGTGCCATTCCAGACGTGATTTTCCTCTCTACCAGATATCCTGCATAATCAGTGTCAGCATACCCAATAAGATCAAAGCTGTCACCTGAGGGATAGTAGAGAACCAGGTCATGTGTTCCTTTGAGATATCTCGATATTCTCTTGGAAACCTTCAGATGAGATTCCTTTGGATTGGATTGAAACCTTGCACAAAGGTCCACGCTGAACATAATATCCGGTCTGCTTGCAGTGAGATACAAGAGTGACCCTATGATCCCTCTATACATGGTCTGATTTACAGGAGAACCAGGTTCATCCATGTTTAGACGAGTAGCTGTGGCAATAGGAGTGTCAATAACTTTTGATGTTTCCATGTCAAACCTTTTTACCAGCTCCGTGATGTTTCTTGCTTTTGATCTAGTTTGAACTCCTGAGTCAAGAGGGGTGTCAAGAGGATGTGAGCTTTTGTGCTTCCAATTTTGTACCTAAATCTTATTGGCAGAGGATCCAGGTATGTCTGACTGAGGTTCTTTGGCGCTTCTTACTTCAGTAAGTGGAGTACCTTGGACTGCATCAACAACTCTATTTTCAGCTTCAGTTGGTGTGATCAGGGGACTAGGTTCCTCTTCAATAGATGGAGGTGTACTCACATCATCTTCACTAGATTTCTTTACTTGACTCATCATGTTTGCTTTTCCATTAGCCATGTAAATATCTTCTCCTGGAACAGATAAAGGTTCTCCATCTTGATTAGCATACCTTTCCTTCTAACAAGAGAGGTGAGATTCATCAAAGATCACATGTATACTTTCCTCAACACATTGAGTCATTTTGTTGTATACTTTGTAGGCTTTTCTTTGAGATGAGTATCCCAGACAGATTCCTTCATCACTTTTGGCATCGAATTTTCCAAGAGTTTCCTTTCCATTGTTAAGGACAAAACATTTATACCCAAAAGTCCTTAGATGTGCCAGCTTGGGCTTCCTTCCATTCAGCAGTTCATATGGAGTCTTGTTCAGAAGGGACCTGATCATACACCTGTTCACCAAGTAGCAAGCAGTGTTGACAGCTTCTGCCCATAAATTCTTTGCAATCCCACTGTCAATCAACATTGTCCTTGCCATGTCTTCAAGAGTTCTATTATTCCTTTCCACAACACCATTTTGTTGAGGTATTCTTGGAGTTGAGAAATTGTGAGTCATACCATTTTCAGTACAAAACTCATCAAATTTGGCATTGTCAAACTCTGTCCCATGATCAGACCTTATGCAAGCTGCATTATTACCCATCTTCACTTGAATCTTTTTGACGAAGGCAACAAACACTTAAAGGTTTCATCCTTGTTTCTGAGAAATAGAGTCCAAATGAAGCTGGAGTAATCATAAACTATAACGAAGATATATTTCTTTCCTCCCCTGCTTGCCACCCGCATGGGTCCACATAAATCCATGTCAAGAAGATTAAGTGGCCTTGAGGTACTGACTTCCATTTTGGACTTGAATGAGGATCTGACTTGCTTGCCTTTTACACATGCATCATACACTTTGCGATCCATGAAACTTGACTTTGGTAGACCACGAACCAGGTCATTCCCGACCAATTTGTTCAGCAATGTGAAGCTTGCATGACCCAGTCTCCTATGCCATAATTCAGCATCATCATCAACAACACTTAGACAGCTGAGATCACCATTCTGCAGAGACTCAAAATCAGCAGCATATATATTTTTGTATATTTTTGCTACTAGCACCTCCTCACCAGTCACTAGGTTTGTGACTGTACATATTTTAAACACAAATTCCACCTTGTTTCCCTTGTCACAGATCTGGGAAACACTTAACAAGCTGTACTTCAACCCGTTCACATAGTAGATATTTTTGATTGAGTGTGAGAGAGACTTCCCAATCCTTCCAAATCCTAGAATGTATCCTTTCTTGCCATTTCCAAAGGATACACTCCTTCCTTGCAGGGCCTTAAGTGAAAGAAAATTATTCGTACTTCCATTAATACGCTTTGAGAAACCACTATCCGTGTACCATTGTAGGTTGCTTCCTTTCACTGTTCCCTGCACAGGAAAATCAGGAGTTAGACTTAAGAACCCAAACCAGTTTGGGTCCCTTGTAATGAGGAAAGGGGTAAATGAGGGATCTTCTGGTCCAAGCAGGCATTATGCATTTTTTATACGAGGGACCAGGTTCTCTACTAGTAGTTACTTTTTCAGCAAAAAATTTATTTTTCTGTTCTGACTGAAATCTGGCCATACAGTTTTCTTTAAAGTGTCCAGTGTTACCGTAGTGAGTGTAAAGCCAATTGTCAGGTATAGTAACGTACTTGCTATGAGGGTTGTAGGGAATATTTTCCCTTTGGAACCCAATCCCTTGCCTGTTTCCCCCATTATTGGTGTACATGGCAGTGATAGCATCAGAGGACCAGGTCCACTTGAGTGATTTTTCAAGATCACTCTTCACACTACCTAGTTCTTCTTGAAGTTGTTTGTTTTTCTCAAGCTTAGAATACAGACTAGACTTCACTGAATTTAACTCACTTTCAAGATTAATGTGTGCCTCACTTGCAACTTCCTTTCCCTTTTAAGAATTTTCAGGCCTACTCTCCATTTTAAGTTCCTCAATTGTTTCCTTCAAGTACACTACCACCACTAATAGGTCATCTCTCTCATGCTCACTGTTAGCAACTCTCTCAGCTAAGACTTCTTTTTCCTTTCTTGCACACTCAAATATCTCTTTTAGGTCTGCCATAATGACCATTAGATCATCTCTTTCATGTTCTATATGTGCAACGTTTTCATCTAAGACATCCTTCTCTTTCTTCAGGTTCTCAATTGTTTCCTTTAAATCAACAACAACGATTACTAAGTCATCTCTGGTTTGTTCTGCTTCTCCTAACTCTGCAGTTAAAGCATATTTATTATTTATAAGACTGTGATAAGCATCAATTAACACATTTACCAAATACATGAGTTTTTTAGGAGAATAAAATTTCAGATTTCTCTGAACATTCAGAAAATTTACCTCATCATCGTCGTCATCTTCATCATCATCGGACTGAGCCATCAAGACAAAGATTGAGTCATACTCAGTTGCTTCACTTTCCACTGCTATTATTGAACTATCACCATGATTATTTTCTTCTTCAGATTCGCTGGAGGAGTCTCCCCATACAGCAAGAGCTTGCTTTATAACATTGTCAGCGACATTCTTTCTCTTGAAGCGTTTATCAGGAACCGGGTTCCTCTTGGCTGCTTTGTCAAAGTTGTTTTTGTACTTATCTTGTTTTAGGAGAGGGAAATCCTTGATGAAGTGTCCTGGCTTGCCACATTTATCATAAAGGTCATACTTGTTTGGCTTGCTAGAACTTCCCCATTCTGGAATGCCTCAATTCCTGCGAACCATCTTCTGGAATCTTCTTGTCAAGTAAGCTATATCACCATCCTCACCACTTGAATCATTGCTGTCTGTCTTGAGGACCAAGTTCTTCTCCCTTTTGGGTTCTTTTCTTTCATTTTCCTTCTTCTTCTTCATTTCATATTTTCTTTTTCATATTGTCGATGAGTTCATCTATGGTCAATGTATGCAAGTCCTTCGCCTCTGTAATGGCATTCACTTTGCTTTCCCAAGAACTGGGTAGTACACTAAGGATTTTCCTGACAAGCTTGTTTCTTGGAATGGTTTCACCAAGAGAGTGAAGCTCATTAATGATGGAGGTGAAGCAAGTATGCATATCTTGGATGGATTCATCATCTTTCATCCTGAAGAGCTCATATTCAGTTGTGAGTATGTCAATCTTGGATTGCTTAACCTGTGTTGTTCCTTCGTGAGCTGTCTAAAGAGCCTCCCAGATTTCTTTTGCTAATTGGTATGCCGATATCCTGTTATATTCATCAGGACCAATGCCACAAACAAGAATTTTCTTTGCACAAAAGTTCTTTTATATGACCTTTCGATCAGCGTCATTGAATTCCTTCCTCGTCTTGGGAATGGCTACAGCTGGATCACCAAGATTCTTGGTGGGAACAAAGGGTCCGTCATAGATAACATCCCATAGCTCTGAATCTTTAGCCATGATGAAATCGTGCATCCTAGTCTTCCACCATCCATAGTACTGTCCATTGAACCTTAGTGGCCTGTAGGTAGACTGACCTTCTTCAAAGTTTGGAGGAGCAGCCATGATGATCCTTTCTAGGTGTTAGCCTGATAGAAAGAACCTGCTCTGATACCGATTGATAGAATTTGAGGGTCCATCAAACTATATAGAGAACCAGGTTCTCTATTAGTTTCCACAGATTACACGAACACAACAGAAAGTAAATAACACTAAGAGTTTTTACGTGGAAAATTCTCAGCTCAACGGGATTAAAAACCACGACCTACCCTTATAGGATTTCAACTTCAATACTGAACAACTTTCAGATTACAACCTATGAAACCTAGGAATTAACCTGTTAATCCCTCACTAACTTGTAACATACTATTACAAACCACTCTGTAATAACTCTATTACAAAGACTTTACAACTCGACTAACTCTAGCCAAGACACAAACACGAGGGTTTATAATTTACAAAGGGTTTCCTACGGAATGCTTCTAAATAAGCTAAGTAGAAGAACTATTATAAAGTTACAACTCAACCAAGGACTTACAATAACTTGATATGGGGAACTGGTTCGTAGTAGTGTTGTACTTTATTCTTGATGTACTTGAGAATCGTTTTCTTGATGATCAATTACCGTAAGTGGCTTGAATGAATTCTCTCAGTGTTCAAGTGATGTTTTGTCATTGGTGTAATGTTAATATAACATTGATGAAATCACTTGAATGATATAAGCAACTTGGGTACAAGGTCCTTCCCAATGGAGGTGACTGTTGCACTGTGTTGTACTGTTGCGTGTGCAGTTCGTCACTTTTCCGCTGTTGAAGAGTTGACTTGGTACAATCACTAGGAGAAAAATCAATCTACCACCACAAGATAAAATCTTACCATGCCAGCCATTAAGTTTCTTAAAAATTATATTGACCATATCATTAAAATATGCAACTTTTTTCCTTCCTACATAAATTGGGCAACCTAGATATGTAAAGGAAAAGTTCTTGTCCATATAACCTGTAGCATTTCTGATTCTATTGATTCTATGTGCAAAAGTATTTGGGGCAGTTAAGAAGAAGCTTTTATGAGTGTTGACCATCTATCCAAAGCTATTTTCATAATCTTTAATGATCTTCATTATAAGATTAATAGAATCATTGTTGCCACTTGTGAATATAACAATATCATCAGCATAGGCGAGGTGATTGATCTGAGGACCTCTAGTAGGCATACTAAAAGGATTAAAAGAGGCATCGGTGAATAAATTATTGAGAGATTAGGTAAGTACCTCAGAAGCTAGGATAAAAAGTGTAGGAGATAGGGGATCTCCCTGTTTCAAACCTTGACTTGAGGTAAAAAAAGCCTTTCCTATTACCATTAACAATAATAGAATACCAAATATCAGACAACAGATTCATGATCATGCCATTCCAATGTTCTAAGAAATCTAATTTCTTAAGAGCTGAAATAACAAAATTCCAAGATAGTCTGTCATATGCTTTAGCCATATCAAGTTTCAAAATGACATTACCACCATTATTATTCTTAGTAATGTATTGAACAATTTCGTGGGCCAAGAGGACATTTTCAGAAATAAGCCTATCTTTAACAAAACCACTCTGATTAGCACTAATTAATCTAGGAAATAGAGGATTGAGTCTAAGAGAGAGGATTTTTGAAATAATCTTGTTAGTGAAATTAGAAAGACCGATAGGCCTAATATCACTAAATGATATAGGGGAGTCATTTTTAGGAATAAGGATCAAGCAAGTATGAGTGTAACATTTAGTAAGAGGGGTACCTTTGAAGAAGTCCCAAAGAAAGTCGTTGATGTCATCTCTGATAATCTCCCAACGGGTATGGAAGAAAGTTTCGTTGCATCCATCAAGTCCAGCAGCACTGGTAGAAGACAAACTAAATACTGCATGTCTTATTTCATCCATAGAAGGCTCTTTATCTAAGTTGTCCCACTCTTCTTGAGTGATCTTAGTAGAGATGCAGTTCATTATAGAAAGGTCCAGAGTAGGAGTCCGGAGATTGAAGTTGGAGTTGAAATGCCTAATAATAGCCTTGGCTATTTGCTCATCACCTTGAACCCAATTGCCTTTGTGATTTTAATCCTATTCAAATGTAATTTTTTTCTTTTTTTCTTGAAGTTTTCTATGAAAAAATTGAGTGTTTCTGTCGCCTTTGACAAACCACTGGATATTAGCTTTTTGGCTAAGAAGGGAGTCTTGCGTGTTCAACCATCTGATATATTCAATATGAGCTTTGTTGGTTGCTTCCCTGTCCTCCTCATTATTCTTGGTAATATCAATTTCCTCTAGATTATGAATTTTTTCTTCCCATTCAAGGACATGAGCATGAATATTACCAATTTCTTCCCTGGACCATTGACTCAATCTTTTATTGAGTAATTTCAATTTGGATTGAAGTCTCCGCATACTATTACCATTGATATCAGTATCCCATACCTTCTTAACAATATTGAGAAAACCTTCCTGATTAGTCCAGAAGTTGAGGAATGTAAAGTAACTAATGTGGCTGGTAGAAGTGTTAGAGGATTTCATTAGAAAAGGCATGTGATCAGATCCCGTCCTAACTAGATGTTTAATAGTAGTATTTTGAAATTTCTGAGTCCATTTATCATTGAGAAAAACTCTATCAAGCCTTTTTCAGATTCTTTTACTTGGTCTTCTATTGTTGCACCAAGTGAATTTAGAACCACAATAGCCAATATTAGTAGTACCATAATTATCCATACAGTTTGGAATTCCAAGCTTCTCTGCATCCTACGAGGGCTTCTCCCAAACTTCTCCTCAGGATCTAGAATGATATTGAAGTCCCCTCTAATACACCATGGTTAATTAATAGAGAGGCTGATGTGTTCAAGGCTGTTCCACAACTCTCATCTTTCCCCACTAGTATATTTAGCATAAATAGTTGTGATGACAATGGGGAGGTTTCTTGCACCATCATCAACTTTGATGGAAATGTGTTATTCATGATTTTCAATGACAGTTATTTAACTAATATTTTTCCATAAGCACCAAATTTTTCCGTTATCATTGGAAATACACTTATGATAACCCAGAAACTTCCTATAGCCATCGATTTTGTCTTTGCTGACCATTGGTTCTATGGTTGCAATAAAAATGATGTTGTTGACGTCGATCAATTATTTTAGCCTGTGGATGGCCTTCTTAGACCTTACCCCCCTAATATTCCAAAATATTATATTAATCATGGATAACTGTGGGGGAGGTAGTATCCTTCTTTTGTAATCTCTTCACATAGGAAGTATTTCTATTTTTGTGTTTCGTGTGAACCTTTCTGGATCTACTTCTTTCCCTGCCTTCAAGTAAGTAATCTTTCTCATTCAGGTTCTCTTTGTTTTGGTTGTTACCTTCATTCTGTTTTAGTACGCCTATGTTTTGATGTGGTTCAAGCATAGTGTTATCAGTTTCTTTCATTGCATTGTTGCCTTCGTAGTTTTCTTGGTTTTAAAATATCTCAACAAATAAATGTATACCCGGCTTCTCAGTTATATTCGGTGGAAGACATGTAGAGCAAGAATTTGAATTCACTTCAGTGTCCTCTTCTTCTTCTTCTTCTTCTTCTTCTTCTTCTTCTTCTTCTTCTTCTTCTTCTTCTTCTTCTTCTTCTTCTTCTATTTGATAAGTAGAAACCTCATGTTGGTCCACTTCTTCTTCTTCTTCTTATTCTTCTTCTTCTATTTGATAAGTAGAAACCTCCTGTTGACTTCTTGTCACGACCCAAAACCTAACCCATCTTGATGGCGCCTATCGTGATACTAGGCAAGCAAACTTTTCCAAAACACTTTTAAAATTTAACAGAAATGAATTAAAACATTTACAATAACTAGAGACTTTCATAAAAATGGGGGTAAAACACAAATAAAACATAAGTGCGAAAAAATAGCCCGACATCGGGGTGTCACTAAACCTCTCCAATTGAGGCTGGAGTCTCCCAAACCTCTCCAATTGATTCTGCTCATCATCAGGCATGACAGGTACCACATAGTCATGAGCATCTGCAACCGGCTGGACTGGTAGTGCCCTCGGTGTCTGGAATCCCTGTACCACCTGCTCTGGTGTGCGGGCGACGGGAGTCTGAGCACCTCCCCGGCCTGAGAAGTGGCTGTTGCAGCCAGAACAGAGACCGCCTGAGCAAGACTGGTACACACGGTCAGAATTTGAGCTAAAGTCCTCCTGAAGGCCTGGAATTACCATGGGCACATGTGGTGCCTGAGATGGTCCCACCAGCTCATCCACAACTGGACCCTGCTCCTGAACTGGGGCAACTTGTGGATCTGCAGGTGTTGTCCTAGCTGCGGTGTGAGCTGCACCTTTGCCTCTACCACGGCCTCTACAACAACCTCGGCCTCTCGCGGCCCTGACTGGTGGTACTGGTGGCTGTCCATCCTGCCCCGTAGTACGAGTCCTCACCATCTGTGAGAGAATGAAACAACAGATGTTTAGTTACCAGAATTAACAGATTCACACGACAAGAATTCAAGAATGTGAAGTTTTTCTAAGGGTTCAGCAGTCTTTCAAAAATAAGTACAGACGTCTACGTACCGGTCCGCAAGACTCTACTAAACCTGCTCAAGACTCGTGAGACCTATGTAACCTTGGATCTGATACCAACTTGTCACGACCCAAAACCTAACCCGTCGTGATGGCGCCTATTGTGATACTAGACAAGCCCACTTTTCCAAAACACTTTTAAAATTTAACAGAAATGAATTAAAACAGTTAAAATAACATGAGTCTTTCATAAAAATGGGGGTAAAATCCAAATAAAACATAAGTGCGGAAAAATAGCCTGACATCGTGGTGTCACTGAATCATGAACATCTAGATATCCAGTCTAATACAAACAGTGTTTGAGTATCAATTCTGAATAGAAGAAAACATAGAAGGAGAGACAAGGTCTGCAGACGTCGGCAACTACCTCGTAGTCTCCGGTACTCAATCGAGCATGAACTCAACGACTTTCGTGATCAAACACACCTGGATATGCACATGATGTGCATGGTGTAGCATGAGTACAACCAACTCAGTAAGTAACAGAAATAAATAAAGAACTAAGAAGGTAGTGGCGAGCTATACAAATACAGTTCATTTTAAATAATTTCAGCAGAGAATAGGCATGCTTTCAAGTCTGGCAGTTCAAGTCAAATCAGTTTATACAGTTACAGTGCAGGTAATCCAGATATAGAATCTTTCAGAAATTTCATAACAATGACAGATAGCATCTAAATGCATCAACAAATGGAAAACAAGTACAGCCTCTCAGGGCAACAGACACTCAACTCGTCACAACAGCTCAATCACTCGGCTCTCAACCCTCACTACTCATACTCAATAGGTACCTGCGCTCACTGGGGTGTACATACTCCAGATGTGTGATGACCCAAAATGTCATCTTTAAATTTAATAAGTAATTTTGTGTTTTAAGACCTCGAAAAACACCGTTTTTCATTCCTCGATTTGCGTGCGCAGTCCAAAAACTTTTTCAGAAAGTTTTTATGTGAAAAATGGACTAAAATGTGAAATAGAGCTTTAAATTATTGATTGGAAATTGCAAAGCGAGGTAAGTGTCGTGGTTAACCTTGACTTGAGGGAATAGAACCCTTAAATTATTTGTTATGTGAAATGCATGTGAACAACGTATAGGTGAGGTGACGAGTGTCTATATGTCGTTAAATTAATTGTTTGCATACTCACTTGAAAAATCATAAATTATTTTAAATTATGAATTAATTGTTATAATAATTATTTCTAAACTATTCTTTGTCAAATATTAATTCTTGAATTCCCGCATTAATTATTACATGCTATTTGAATTATGTGCCTTCATTGTTATTTGACATTTAGCATATTAAATATTAAACTGCATATTTTCTCTCTGATTTCTATAATAATTTACTATTTGCCTTTGTTTGTTTCGCAATTAAATCATAATTATTGTATGCTTGTTGTCTTATAATTTTATATTAATTATTGCATTTATTGGGGAAATTCTTCTATAAGAATTGGTAAATGAATATGTTAGAGGAGAGGGTTGCACGCCGCAACATGATTAATTATAATGAATATATTGGAGGATCGGGTTGCACGCCGCAAAAACAATAATTATAATGAATATATTGGAGTATCGGGTTGCACGTCGCAACAGACTTATTAAAAGTATATATTGGGGGATCGGGTTGCACACCGCAACAGACTTATTAAAAGTCCATATTGGAGGATCGGGTTGCACGCCACAACAAACTTATTAAAAGTCCATATTGGTGGATTGGGTTGCACGCCGCAACAGACTTATTAAAAGTCCATATTAGAGGATCGGGTTGCATGCCGCAACAGACTTATTAAAAGTTCATATTGGAGGATCCGGTTGCACGCCGCAACAAACTTATTTAAAAGTCGACATACATATATATATATATATATATATATATATATATATTGGGAGAACGGGTTTCATGCCGCAACAGACTTGATTAAAATAAATATATTATGAGAGCGGGTTGCACGTTGCAACCGAACTGAATGTGAATATATTGTGAGAGCTGGTTACACGCTGCAACAGAACTGAATGTGAATATATTGTGAGAGCGGGTTGCACGCTGCAACATAATT
>AWOL01S0113763.1:12100-22636 GCA_000715115.1 Nicotiana otophora
TTTCCCCCCCCCCCCCCCGTTGCAGACTTGAAGGAATCTTTAGATTTTTTCATCAACTTGACTTGCCTCTAGTTGCTCATTGATTTTCTTGATTTATTCTCCTCCAGCAACTACTTTTCGATCAATCATCTTAAATCTACCTTTCTTAGAAATAGGTGTGGTTGACGGTGTGGTTGAAGGAATGGGTATGGATTCTTTGGGCGGTGATGAGAGATTTTCAAAAGTGTTATCCATTGATAGTTAGAGGATGAGAGAAGATGATTATGTGTGTTTGGACGATAAGAGAAGATTAGATAGAATTGTTTGGCGGTTGTGAATTGGAAGTAAATAAATGACTTAGGCCAAATCAATTTATAGAGATATACTTTGATTGGGTAACGACAACTCTTTTTAGAAGTTCAGGAGTCTAATCAATCTGGGAGTCAGTTTGAAGAGAAGTTGAGGACTCTCCCTAGAATCTATGCACTTATTGTATTTTGGGACTCTATTTGGATGAAACGGGTTCATTTTTTAACGGATAAGCTCAAGGAGGTTGGGATTAAATGGGACTCTCCATTTGATAATAATCCAAATATAATTATTTCAAAATATGCAGAGTGGAGAGTACGTACCATATAACCTTGATGAACGAGGTTCTTCACTGAGAAATTTCTTGTGTAAGTCTAAATTTCCCAAGAAAATAAAGATAATATCATTAGAGATTAATGAGATATTTTATCACATGGCATAAGAGTATACTTGAAAAAGTATGAGACTGAGCAAAATCTAGTCTAATTAAATACAAAATTTACAAATTTCCTAACCATATTTTTGAGTTAGAACTGGTTCCTTTTAGGTGATCTTAATCATCCCCAATTCTAATCCATTCCTTTCAATGTGATCTCTACTTAGATCTTTTGTGAAGATGTCAGATATTTGCTTGTCAGTAGCATAAAATTCAACAGTTATCAAACCCTTTTCATAGTTGTCCCTTAAAAAATGATGCCTAACATCTATGTGCTTAGTTCTCTTGTGATGAACCACGTTCTTGGTCATACTAATTGCACTAGCGTTATCACAAAAGATGGGGATACAACCTACATCAATTCCAAAGTCCATTATTTATTGTTTGATCCACAACATGAGGAAGCAACCACATACTCAACTTCAGCAGTAGATATAGCCACATAATTTTAGTTTTTGGTGGCCCAAGACACAAGATATGAGCCAAGAAAATATGCCATACCTGAGGTGCTCTTTCTATCAACAAGAAAACCTGCATAATCAGCATATCCACTAAGTTGAAATTACTACATTTTGGATACCATAGAAAAAGGTTAGTGGTGCCTTTTAGGTATCTCAAAATTCTCTTGATAGCAGTCAAGTGAAACTCCTTTGGATTTTCCTGAAATCTTGCATAAAAGCCTACACTGAAAACATTGTCAGGTATGCTAGGAGTGAGTATAACAAAGAGCCTATCATTCCCCTATACATCTTCTTATCAACAAATGAACCAGGCTCATCTACATCCAATTTTGTGGTTGTTGCTATAAAAGTGTTAATTTCTTTGGAGTCTTCCATTTTAAACTTTTTAAGCAACTCTTTTACATACTTCTGCTGATGGATCATAGTTCCATTTGATTTTTGTTTTTAATTTGTAAGCCTAAAAAGAAATTAAGCTCACCCATCATACTCATTTAAAATTCACTCCCCATTAGTTTAGCAAATTATTTACTTAACTTATCAGTAGTTGCTCCAAATATTATATCACCAACATATATCTGAACTACCAAGAGATCTTTACCTTTTTTCTTTCAAGAATAACGTATTATCAATTTTACATCTCTTATAGCCATGCTCAAGCAAGAATTTTGATAATCTTTCATACCATGCTCTTGGAGCCTGCTTGAGCCCATAAAGTGCCTTGTCAAGCTTGTACACATGATCAGGACATTCCTTGCTTTCAAAGCCCGGAGGTTGCTTGAAAAACACTTCTTCCTTTAGATAGCCATTGAGGAAGGCACTCTTGATATCCATCTGATGGAGAGTGAATTCCATATAAGCAACAAAGGCTATAAGGAGTCTAATTGCCTCCAATCTTTCAACTGGAGCAAAGGTCTCATCATAGTCTATGCCATCCTCTTGACTATATCCTTGAACCACCAATCTTGCCATGTTCCTTGTAACTGTTCCATCTTCATCAAGTTTGTTTCTGAAGACCCATTTTATGCCAATTATTAATCTGTCCTTGGGTCTTGGTACCGGATGTCAAACTTGACTTCTCTCAAATTGGTTGAGTTCATCTTGCATTGCATTCACCCAGTCTGCATCATGCAAAGCCTTAGCAACAGTTTTAGGTTCAATAAGGGATACAAAAGCATCAAAAGCACAAAGGTTCTTCAAATAAGATATGGTTTTGATTCCATAGGTTGGATCAATAATTATGTTCTCAACGGGATGTGAACTTTGATACTTGTAAGGTTTCACAACCAGCTGGTTTCCCTTAGATGTTCCTTCAATGTTTTGTTACTGAGGAACAAGTTCATGGACAGGTTACCTCGAGGTTTGAGGATCAGTTCCCCCTGTCAAGTTGCCCTGGGTTGTAGGACCTGTTCCATCACCCGTTCCTTCTTCTGGTGCATCTTCAGTCTGAGCTGTGGTTTAATTTGAGTTTCTTACCAGCCCAATTGCTTCAACATCATGTTCCTGCCTCTTAGAAACAATGCTAGTTTCATCAAAAACCACATGTACACTTTCTTCTACACATAGTTCTTTTGTTATAAATCTTATAAGCTTTACTATATGAAGAATATCCCAAGAATACTCCCGATCACTTATGGTATCAAACTTACCTAGGGAGTCCTTACCATTATTGTGCACAAAGCACTTGCATCCAAATGCCCTAAGATGGGACATATTTAGCTTTCTCCCTTTAAGTAACTCATAGGGAGTCTTCTTAACAAGGGATCTAGTCAAGCACCTATTTATGATGTAGCATGCAGTGTTCACAGCTTCTGCCTAGAAACTATGGGGCAGTTTATGTTATATCCCGCATTTCATACATTAAAGTTTCGTCGTAAGTTAATCGACGTAAGCTCGGGGATGCGATTATTTTGAGGTTATAAGTATTACGCTATTTCAAACAAGTGATAAGTAAATTCGTGAAGGTGAAAGGGTAAGCAAATCGAAGAAAATGAGTTTCGTCAAAGTTTGACAATTTGGGATAAAATACGGCCCAAGCCATAATACCCCGTATTTATGGACTAGTGCCATACAAGGTACTAAATGACCATGATAGTAAGGTGTATAAAGTATGTTAAAAGTGATTAGTATTTTAAGTAAATTAATATATTACCTAGTTATGTTAATAATGGGTTAATTTTTTATTTTTAGTGGGAGATTAATTAAGTAATTAGAAGCTTTAAATAAGCTTGATAATCCTTCCAACGTGGCAACAAATAGAGTCTTACTCAAAGCCCAATTAATGACTCTTAATTCATGTAACTTGCTGGCACATTTAGAGAATTTTGTGGCTAAGTCATCATATAAGTGGGGCCCATACCCACTAGGATAAAAGACCTCTCAATTTCACAAAATTAAGATGCTTATATCTACAATGTAACGGAGGATAGTTTCAGCAAATTCATACGATATTATATTACACAATAGCAACGAGATTTGCAATTTTACGGGAGCCCGATATAACCTTTCTCAAGAATATCATACGAATGTTTCTCTACTTCGATCTCGCCGTTACGTGTTTTGTTGCGATTGACGCGTGTTAGAGGAATTGTCAAGAGAATCGGTTCAGGTATGTCTCTATTCATAGAAGCACTAGGGGTGCCTATGTTCTTGAATTCCCATATGTCTTATTATTATATCTTCTGTTCATGGGTCTCGGAAAAATGCTTAATTGATAAAGTTTATCCGAGGACATATTAGTCTTATGACATTCTGAGAATTTTTATTAACTTACTTCTTATGCATTTCATTCATTTACGTTGTTTTTGGTATGTAGATATGGGCACAGAGATGTTACTTATTTTTGTACGCTGTTTTTGGTATGTAGATATGGGTACGACGGGCCCCAACCCCGTCCTTTATACAGTTATACACTCTATTAGAGGTCTGTAGACAGTCATGTATAGTTGAATAGTATGTGGCCTTGTCGACTTTTAAATTTTGGATAAATAGTTATCTATTGCATCCTTGTCGGCTCGCCTTACCGTTTTTTGCATGTATATGTATATATGTCTTTTGGATATGTTTTTCTCACGTATGTTATTCACGTGATTCAACAGTTTAATGAAAGATGTTATTCATGACCTATCCTTAATTCATATTTATATCTTAGACGCATGGTTAGGGTTGTTCGACAGGTAGGACTCATGCATTCGTCATGTCCCATCTGTTTGGATCGTGACAAAAGTGGTATCAGAGCAGTTCTGTCCTAGGGTTGTCTATAGACCATATCTAGTAGAGTCTTGTTTATGGGTGTATTGTGCGCCATACTTATAGACAGGAGGCTACATGATATTTAGGATGGTTACTTTTCTTTCTGATCTAGATTGTGCGATAGAACCGAGTCGTAAGTATTCATTCATAATCTTTACCTTATTTATGTTCTTAGTGATGCCTATTACTACGAGACGACAGGCGCAAACTGCTAGCACTGATCAGAAGGCTACAAAAATGTTAGAAAGAGATATAAGTTACACTATGGAATCAGACCCATCGGAGATCATGGGTTCTATTAAGGACGATCCATATGAGTCATCCGTTCGAGTAATTTCGATTTCGCCGACAACAGATGGGTGAGAGGAGTTCCGCCCTCACCAAGGCCCTTAGTTCCATTATCATGGACCATTGATCACAGTATAAGGGGAGTGGTGCACATATTGGGACAACCGGGTTCCCCTCAAGCTCAAAACTATGTCAGGGTATTTACAGACAAAGATGATCAGAAAGGGCTATATTTAACACTTAGTTCGGGTTCAGGATGTGAAAGTAGAGTCACCAACCATTCAATCTATCCCTATGGTTAATGAGTTTCCCGATGAGCTTCTGGGTCTTTCGCTAGAGCAAAAAATGGAGTTTGCTATTGACCTATTACCAGATACTCAACAAATATCTATTCCTCCCTGTAGAATGGCACCCGTAAAGCTGAAAGAGTTGAAGGAACAACTAAAGGACTTGCTTGAAAAAGGCTTTATCAGACCTAGTACATCACCGTGGGGAGCACCTGTCGTATTTGTGAGGAAGGAAGATTGGTCCTTGCGGATGTGTATAGATTATAAAAAGTTGAATAAGGTGACGATCAAGAATAAGTACCTGCTCCCGAGGTCCGGGTACCATCAGGTAAGGGTTAAGGAGAAGGATATTCCGAAGACAACATTCAGGACCAGATACAGGCATTTTGAGTTTCGTGTTATGTCATTCGGTTTGACTAATGCCCCAGCAGTATTCATGAACATGATGAACCATGTGTTCAGACCCTTTCTAGATCTATTCGTGATTGTATTTATTGATGATATATTGGTTTACTCTCGTTCAGAAGCTGAGCATGCATATCATTTGCGTATGGTGATCAGAGTTCTACAAAAAGAGAAGTTGTACGCCAAACTCTCGAAATATGAATTTTGGGTGGATTCTGTAGCTTTCTTTGAGCATATTATTTCAGGTGAAGGTATCCGAGTTGATACACAAAAGTTTGAGGTAGTAAAGACTTGGCCTAGACCTACGACACTGACGGAGGTTCGTAGCTTCCTCGGCTTGGCAAGTTATTATAAGATATTCGTAGAGGGATTTTATTCCCTTTCAGCACCATTGACAAAGTTGACTCAGAAGGGAGCTAAGTTTCAACAGACTGATGCTTGCGAACGGAGTTTCCAGGCATTGAAGGACAGATTAACTTCAACACCAATTCTAATGCTCCCATAGGGGACCGATGGTTATGCTATCTATTGTGACACTTCGGGCATTAGATTGGGTTGTATACTGATGCAGTATAGTAAGGTTGTAGATTATGCTTCTAGATAACTAAGAAAGCCCGAGAAGAATTACTCGACCCATGATTTAGAGTTAGCCGCGGTGATTCATGCACTAATGATGTGGATGCACTACGTGTATGGCATTCATGTTGATATATACGGATCATAAGGACAAGGTGGGTTGCTCTGATGGTAAGCACCCTCCACTTCCAACCAAGAGGTTGTGAGCTCGAGTCACTCCAAGAGCAAGGTGGGGAGTTCTTGGAGGGAAGGATGCCGAGGGTCATTTGGAAACAGCCTCTCTATCCCAGGGTAGGGGTAAGGTCTGCGTACACACTACCCTCCCCAGACCCCACTAGTGGAATTATACTGGGTTGTTGTTGTTGTTGTATATACGGATCATAAGAGCCTTCAGTATATCTTCAAGCAAAAGGAATTGAATTTACGCCAAAGAAGATGGTTGGAGCTACTGAAAAACTATTACGTTGATATTTTATACCATCTAGGGAATGCGAATGTAGTAGACGATGCCCTCAGCCGTAGATATACGGGTAGCATATCATATTTACAACCAGAGAAAAGTGGGATAGTTCATGAAATTAATTATCTAGCTAGTATTGGAGTTCGATTAATGGACTCAGGTGATACTGGAATTACTGTTCAGGACACAACAACATCCTCTTTAGTAACTGAAGTGAAGAAATGCCAGTACGAGGATCCTGTGTTAGCTCATTATAAGGATACGACCCCTCAGAAGGAGATACACCATTTGAGATTACAGAAGATGTGGTCCTCAAGTATTGAGGATGATTATGTGTCCCTAATGTTGTAGGGTTGCGTCGGCAGGTTATGGGAGAAACTCACTATTCGATGGAGCAACAAAGATGTATCATGATATTAGGGAAATGTATTAGTGGGACGAAATGAAAAAAGATATAGCAGAGTTTGTTCCTCAGTGCTCTAACTGTCAGCAGGTTAAGATTGAGCATCAAAAACCTGGTGGATTATTGGAGGCTATAGATATTCCGACTTGGAAGTGGGAAGTAATCAATATGGATTTCATCATAGGCTTACCTAGTACCCAGCGTAAGTTCGATTCTATATGGGTGATTGTTGATAGACTTACAAAATCAGCCCATTTTCTGCTTGTTAGGACTACATATTCCACAGAGGATTATGTAAGGCTTTACATTAAAGAGGTAGTATGACTTCATGGTGTCACTATATCTATTATCTCGGATAGAGGTGATCAGTTTACATCTATTTTCTGGAGGTCCTTTCAAAAAGGATTGGGGACTCAGGTAAGTCTTAGTACATCATTTCATCCCTAGACAGACAGACATGCTGAGTGTACTATTCAGACAATTGAGGATATGTTACGGGCTTGTGATATGGACTTCAAGGGTAGCTGGGATGATCATCTGCTGCTTATTGAGTTCACGCATAATAATAACTATCATTCCAATATTCAGATGGCTCCATACGAAGCTATTTATGGACGGAAGTGTTGGCCGCATATAGGATGGTTCGATGTTGGGGAAACTAAGTTAGTAGGACCAGAGTTGGTACAATAGACAATCGAGAAGATTAAGCTTATACAGAAAAAGCTATTAGCAGCTCAAAGCCATCAAAAGTCTTATGCGGATAATCGACGAGACTTGGAGTTTCAGGTTGACGACTGGGTATTCCTAAAGGTATCATCGATAAAAGGTGTTATGACATTCGGTAAGAAAGGAAAACTTAGCCCTCGGTACATTGGACCATATAAGATCATACACAAGGTAGGCCAGGTAGCATATGAGTTAGACTTGCCTTCTAACTTGGAGTTTGTACATCCAGTCTTTCATGTGTCTATGCTTCGTAAATGTATCGGAGATCCTTCCAGAGTCGTGTCAGTTGACGATGTTCAGGTCATAGAGAAGCTATCATATGAGGAAACTCCCATTGCTATTCAAGATAGAAAGGTTCGGAGATTGAGGACTAAAGACATAACTTCAGTGAAAGTACTTTGGAGAAACAAAAATGTGGAAGAAATGACTTGGGAAGCTGAAGAGGACATGAAGTCTAGGTATCCTCACTTGTTTCCTCTTCCATAGAAGGATCCGACTAAGACATCAAAACCTTAAGATACGTGTATGGATTCATGTGTTAGTTATTGTCATTGGTCGTGTGAGGCTATTATCGTTAATGATGATTGTGGCCCTATGTGGCATTGGATTATCTGCCAAATATGTATATAGATCCCAGGGAGTTAAACATTCGAGGACGAATATGTTTAAGGGGGGAAGGATGTTATATCCCGCATTTCGTACGTTAAAGTTTTGCCGTAGGTTAATAATCGACTTAAGCCAGAGGGATGAGATTATTTTTGAGGTTATAAGTATTATGCTATTTCAAACAAGTGATAAGTAAATTCGTGAAGGTGAGAGGGTAAGCGAATCGAAGAAAATGAGTTTCGTCGATGTTTGTCAATTTGGGATAAAATACGGTTCAAGCCATAATACCCCGTATTTATAAATTAATGCCATACAAGGTACTACATGACCGTGATAGTAAGGTATATAAAGTATGTTAAAAATGATTAGTATGTTATGTAAATTAATATATGACCTAATTATGTTAATAATGGGTTAATTATTGATTTTTAGTGGGAGATTAATTTAGTAATTAGAAGCTCTGTATAAACTTGATAAGCCTCCCAACGTGGAAGCCACTGGAGTCTTACTCAAAGCCCAATTAATGACTCTTAATTCATGTAACTTGCTGGCACATTTAGAGAATTTTGTGACTAAGTCATCACATAAGTGGGCCCCACACCCACTAGGATAAAAGACCTCTCAAGATGCTTATATCTACAATGTAACGGAGGATAGTTTCAGCAAATTCATACGAGATTATATTACACAATAGCAACGAGATTTGCAATTCTACGGGAGCCCGATATAACCTTTCTTAAGAATATCATATGGATTTTTCTCTACTTCGATCTTGCCGTTACGTGTTTTGTCACGATTGACGTGTGTTATAGAGACTGTCAAGAGAATCGGTTCAGGTATGTTAAGACTATCCTTTCTTTCCTTTTGGAATGATCCATATGATACAAACAAAATGAGCAAACGCACAACTTTCATAAATGTCTCTATTCATAGAAGCACTAGGGGTGCCTATGTTCTTGAATTCCCATGTGTATTATTATTATATCTTCTGTTCATGGGTCTCGGAAAAATGCTTAATTGATAAAATTTATCCGATGACATATTGGTCTTATGACATTCCGAGAAATCTTATTAACTTACTTCTTATGCATTTCATTCATTTATACATGTACATTGACCCATGACCAGATGTCATTATATATGCGTATATTATATGTATATGGGATATGGAAAAAGGTTACAGTGTTATATATGCACCACCACCTGATTAGTTAGTATATGTTGATGATTTCGCCCATAGGGGCCGAGATGATATGATGGGATGCCCTCAGAGGGTTGATGATGTTATGTACACATATACCTATGCATGATACGACATTTATATGCACATGCATGAACTTATAAATATTTAAGGATTCACAAAGTTATTTAGACATACAGGTGGATTCATTTACTCCATATTTCTTTTATGTCTTTTATGTACTGATTTTCATGCCTTACATACTCGGTACATTATTCGTACTGACGTCCCTTTTGCCTGGGGACGCTGCGTTTCATGCCTACATGTGCAGGTAGACAGGCTGACGGTCCCCCTTTTTAGGATCGTTAATCAGCGAGAGTTGGTGTGCTCCACTTGATCTGGAGCCGTTACTAGTTTTTGTATGCTGTTTTTGGTATGTAGATATGGGTACGACGGAGCCCAGTCTCGTCCTTTATGCAGTTGTACACTCTATTAGAGGTCTGTAGACAGTCATGTATAGTTGGATAGTATGTGGCCTTGTCGGCTTTTAAATTTTGGATAAATAGTTGTCTATTGCAGCCTTGTCAGCCCGCCCTACCGTTTTCCGCATGTATATGTATATTTGTCTTTTGGACATGTTTTTCTCACGTATGTTATTCACGTGATTCAGCAGTTAAATGACAAATATTATTCATGACCTACCCTTAATTCATGTTTATATCTTAGACGCATGCTTAGGGGTGTTCGACATGTAGGACTCGTACACTCGTCATGGCCCATCGGTTTGGGTCGTGACAGTTTACTAGAAAGAAATATAGTCCTAGCCATTTATTCCAATGTCCTATTCTTTCTTTCAACTACTCCATTTTGTTGTGGAGTCCTAGGTGCAGAAAAATTATGATTTATGCCATGCTCATCACAAAATTCAGCAAATTTAGCATTCTCAAATTCAGTACCATGATCAGACCTAATTGATGCANTCGTACACTCGTCATGGCCCATCGGTTTGGGTCGTGACAGTTTACTAGAAAGAAATATAGTCCTAGCCATTTATTCCAATGTCCTATTCTTTCTTTCAACTACTCCATTTTGTTGTGGAGTCCTAGGTGCAGAAAAATTATGATTTATGCCATGCTCATCACAAAATTCAGCAAATTTAGCATTCTCAAAT
>AWOL01S0113768.1:0-13191 GCA_000715115.1 Nicotiana otophora
ACCGTTGGGGAATTGTGACTTGGTCCGTCCCATAGCAACTGTAAAGTTGAACAACCTGTTGAATCTATATTATCCTCATGTGTTTTACAAAGCTTTGTTGTATATCATGCTAGATACCATGTCCAGGCCTTATGCCAGTATTGTTTGGACCCTTCGAGGTATTTTCTTGCTGTCCTCTCACTGGTTTTGGTTGATAATCTGTATTCAGTCATGTTCATGCATTTTTACATCATAGCCAGTCTTTATTACTTTATTTGATGCATCATATCAATGTTGATTACTTGATTTATGAGAGCCCGAGAGACTGGAGAGATTTGCCTGAGTGAGGCCGAGGGCCTAATAATGAGTACATTTATGGGATTGTACTGCACGCCGCAACATATTTCAATGATTCTGCCATGATGGGCATTGATATAGCACTTGGGCTGAAGGATCCCTTCCGGAGTCTGTACACACCCCCAGCGCAGGTACCTACTGAGAGCCCGAGATTTGATGCATCATATCAATGTTGTTTGGGCTGATTACTTGATTTCTGAGAGCCCGAGAGACTGGGGAGATTATGACTGAGTGAGGCTGAGGGCCTGATTGTGAGGACATTTATGGGATCGGGATGCATGCCATAGCATGTTTCATTGATTCTGCCATGATAGGCATTGATATAGCACTTGGGCTGAAGGAGCCCTTCCGGAGTCTGTACACACCCCCATTGAGCGCAGGTACCTACTGAGTGCGAGTGCCGAGTGCTAAGGGATTGTGAGGCATGAGTAATTGTGAGGTTGGAGTGACTGGGAGGACTGGGTGATGTATTTGCTCGAGGGGCGGTATATGATTTCATCCTTTATGCTCATAGCTGATGTGAGTCCTTGTTTGCGAACTGTTGAAAGATATTTTTATTGGTTTTACCTGAACTAGATTTAAACAAGCTGATTTGACTTAAACACTGGTTTTTAAAGCATGTTGTACTTTACGAAATATTTGTGATATGAACTATACTTGCATTTAGCTCGACACTACTTCTCAGCCTTTATTTATTTCTGTTACTTACTGAGTTGGCGTACTCACGTTACTCCCTGCACCTTGTGTGAAGATACAGGCATTTCTGGCCACGGTAGTGGTTGTTGATATATATTCAGTAGCGGATCATCGGAGATAGCAAGGTAGCTATCGGGCGATCACAACCCTGTTTTTCTTCTTCCTTATCCTCTCCTTAGTTGTTTTGTCTTTCCCAGACTATGGTAGTCTTGATATTATCAGACAGTCTGTAGTAGTTGCTCATGACTTAGTGACACCCCGATGTCGAGCTATCTTTTTCGCATTCTATGTTTATTTTGGTTTCAACTCTTTAATTAAGATTCTAGTAAAGTAAAGCTTTGACTAATCTTTTAAATGAAATATGGATGTGTTTTGGAAATGTGTCGTCTTGCCTAGTACCACGATAGGCGCCATCACGACGAGTTAGGTTTTGGGTCGTGACAAGTTGGTATCAGAGCCTAGGTTACATAAGTCTCACGAGTCATGAGCGGGTTTAGTAGAGTCTTGCGGATCAGTACGGAGATGTATGTACTTATATTTGAGAGGCTGTAGAACCTCTAAGAATAATAAATTCCATATTCTTTAATTCTTGTCATGCGAATCTGTTGATTCTAGTAACTAAACATATGTTGTTTCATTCTCTCACATATGGTGAGGACTCGTACTACCGGTCAGGAGGGCCAGCCACCAGTACCACCAGCCAGGGCCGCGAGAGGTTGAGGTCGCGGTAGAGGCCGTGGTAGGAGTAGAGGTGCAGCCCGCACAACAGTTGGGACAGTACCTGCAGATCCACTAGTTGCCCTAGATCAGGACCAGATTGTCGTTGTTGATGTACCAGCTCAGGCACCACCTGTGCCTATTGTGATTCCAGGCATTCAGGATGACATGGCTTAGATTCTGACAGCGTGCACCAGCCTTGCTTAGGTAGTCTCTGTTCCGGCCACAGCAGCCACTTCTCAGGCTAGGGGAGGTGCTCAGACTCCAGCTGACCATACACCAGAGCAGGTGGTACAGGGATTCCAGACACCGGGGGCACCACCAGCCCAGCCGGTTGCAGCTGCTCAGGACTATGTGGTTCCTACTATGCTTGAGGATGAGCAGTGTAGATTGGAGAGATTTGGGAGAATCCAGCCTCCATCTTTCAGTGGTGCAGAAGGTGAGGATGCACAGGGTTTCTTGGATAGGTGTTAGAGGATACTCCGTACAACAGGTATTCTGAAGACCAGTGGGGTCTCGTTCACTACCTTTCAGTTCTATGGGGCTGCATTTAGTTGGTAGGAGGCTTACGAGAGGCATAGGCCGGTCGGCGCAACACCCCTCACTTGGCAACAATTCTCCGTTATCTTTCTGCAGAAGTTCGTGCCTCAGTCCCGCAGAGAGGAGCTACGCAGACAGTTTGAGAAACTTCGTCAGGGTGATATATCTCTGGCGCAATATGGTATGCGATTCTCGGAGTTGGCCCGTCATGCTATCTGGTTGGTTCCCATAGACAGGGAGAGGATCAGGAGGTTTTTAGATGGCCTCACTTATCAGTTGCGATTGCTTATGACTAAGAGGCCACGTGGACATGGTGGATTCAGTGGTGCTCCTCATGAGGGTCAGTTCAAGCACGACAGAAGCCATCCATTCATGCATGCTCAGTCAGCCCGCCCAGTTCACTGTGGTGCATCATCGGGCCATAGTTCTCATAGTTCTCATTAGGGCCACTCATCACTCAGTGCCCCCCAAGCCCAAAGTCAATCCCGTGCTCCATCAGTTCAGGGCTCCTCCATGCCAGGTTCTTCTACCAGTTATCCCGGTGCTCGGGGCTCCCTTCAGTCCCCACCACCAGCACCAGGGAGTTGTTTTGAGTGTGGGGAGTTTGGGCATATGTAGAGGTAGTGACCTTATCGTCATGGGGGTCTATCTCAGCAGAGGAGTCAGCCTTCCACTTCAGCACCAGTTACTTCACCACCCGCCCAGCCAGCTCGGGGTGGAGGTCAGTCAGCTAGGGGTTGCTCTAGAGGGGGAGGCAAATCAGGGGGTGGCCAGGCCCATTTCTATGCCCTCCCTGCCAGACCAGATGTTATTTCTTCAGATGGTGTGATTGCAGGTATTGTCTCAATTTCTCACAGAGATGCCTCTGTATTGTTTGACCCTGGTTCCACTTATTCATATATTTGCTCGTATTTTGCCCATTTTCTGGATATGCCCCATGAGTCTTTAGTTTTATCTGTTCATGTATCTACTCATGTGGGTGATACTATTGTTGTGGACTACGTATATCGGTCATGTGTGATGACTATTAGGGGTCTGGAGACCAGAGTAGATCTCTTGTTGCTTAGTATGGTCGATTTTGATGTGATATTGGGTATGGATTGGTTGTCTCCATGTCATGCTGTTCTAGATTGTCACGCTAAGATTGTCACATTAGCGATGTCGGGATGTTCGAGGGTTGAGTGGAATGGTTATATAGATTATGTACCTAGTAGGTTGATTTCATGTTTGAAGGCTCAGCGTACGGCTGAGAAGGGTTGCCTATCTTATTTGGCGTTTGTGAGGGATGTTAGTGTAGAGGCTCCTACCATTGATTCTGTTCCGGTGGTACGTGATTTTCTGGATGTGTTTCCTGCAGACCTGTCGGGCATGCCGCCTGACAGGGATATTGACTTTGATATTGATTTGGTGTCGGGCACTCAGCCCATTTCTATTCCACCGTATCGTATGGCACTGGCACAGTTGAAGGAGTTCAAGGCACAACTTCAGGAACTCCTTGATAAGGGGTTTATTTGGCCTAGCGTATCACCTTGGGGTGTACCGGTTGTATTTGTAAAGAAGAAGGATGGTTCCATGAGGATGTGCATTGATTACAGGCAGTTGAACATGGTCACAGTCAAGAACAAGTATCCTTTGCCTCGTATTGATGATTTGTTTGACCAACTTCAGGGAGCGAGGGTGTTCTCCAAGATTTATTTGAGGTCCGGGTATCACCAGCTGAAGATTCGGGATTCGGATATTCTTAAGACAGCTTTCAGGACCCGTTATGGCCATTATGAGTTCCTTGTAATATCTTTTAGGCTGACAAATGCCCCAGCAACGTTCATGCATTTGATGAATAGTATATTCCTGCCCTATTTGGACTCATTCGGTATTGTATTCATTGATGACATCCAGGTGTACTCTCATAGCTAGGAGGAGCATGCTCAGCACTTGATGGTTATGTTACAGAGATTGACGGAGGAAAAGCTTTATGCAAAGTTCTCTAAGTGCGAGTTTTGGCTCAGTTGAGTAGCATTCTTAGGGCACGTGATGTTCAGTGAGGGTATTCAGGTGGATCCGAAGAAGATAGAGGCAGTGCAGAGTTGGCCTAGACCGTCCTCAGCCACGGATATTAGGAGCATTCTTGGTTTGCCGGGCTATTACCGTTGCTTTGTAGAGGGATTTTCATCTATTGCATCGCCTTTGACCAAATTGACCCAAAAGGGTGCTCCTTTCAGGTAGTCGGACGAGTGTGAGGAGCAATTTCAGAAGCTCAAGACTGCTTTGACCATAACTCTAGTGTTAGTTCTGCCATCAACTTCAGGTTCTTACATCGTGTATTGTGATGCCTCAAGGATAGGCATTGGATGTGTTCTGATGCAGGATGGTAGGTTTATTGCCTATGCCTCGCGCTAGTTGAAGACCCATGAGAAGCACTACCCTGTCCATGATCTTGAGTTAGCAGCCATTGTTCACGCCTTAAATATTTGGTGCCATTATTTATATGGGGTTCATTATGAGATCTATACTGATCACTGGAGTCTACAGCATTTGTTTAAGCAAAAGGATCTTAATTTGCGTCAGCGGAGATGGTTATAGATTCTTAAGGACTATGATATCACTATTTCGTACCACCCGGGGAAGGACAATGTGGTGGCCGATGCTTTGAGTCACCGGGCGGAGAGTTTGGGGAGTTTAGCATATCTTCCGGCAGTAGAGAGACTCTTGGAATTGGATGTTCAGGCCTTAGCGGGCCAGCTTGTTAGACTGGATATTTCAGAGTCGAGTCGGGTATTGGCTTGCATGGTTTTCATGTCTTCTCTTTATGACCGTATCATGGAGTGTCAGTATGATGACCCCCACCTACTCGTTCATCAATACAGGGTTCGGCAAGGTGATGCTAGGGACGTGACTATTGGTGATGACGGCGTGTTGATGATGCATGGCCGGATATGTGTGCCTAATGTAGATGGGCTTAGGGAGGTGATTCTTGAGGAGGCCCATAGCTTGCGGTACTCCATCCATCTGGGTGCCGCGAAGATGTACCAGGATTTGAGACAACACTATTGGTAGAGGCAGATGAAGAAGGATATAGTTGGGTTTGTGGCTCGGTGTCTCAACTAACAGCAGGTTAAGTATGAACATCAAAGACCAGGTGGCTTGCTTCAGATATTAGAGATCCCAGAATGGAAGTGGGAGCGGATCACCACGGACTTCGTAATTGGGCTCCCACGGACATCGAGGAAGTTCGATGCTATTTGGGTTATTGTGGATCGGCTAACCAAGTCTGCGCACTTCATTCCAGTTGGTACTACTTACACTTCAGAGCGGTTGGCTGAGATTTATATCCGAGAGATTGTTCGCCTGCATGGTGTCCCAGTTTCCATCATTTCAGATAGGGGCACTCAGTTTACATCGCAGTTTTGGAGGGTCGTGCAGCGAGAGTTGGGTACTCAGGTTGAGTTGAGCACGACTTTTCACCCTCAAACGGACAGACAGTCCGAGCGCACTATTTAGATATTGGAGGACATGTCGCGCGCTTGTGTCATTGACTTTGGGGGTTCATGGGATTAGTTTCTTCCTGTCGCAGAGTTTGCATATAACAACAATTATCAGTCGAACATTCAGATGGCTCTGTACAAGTCTTTATATATGAGGAGGTGTAGATCTCCAGTATAATAGTTTGAACCGAGTGAGGCTAGGCTCTTGTGTACAGACTTGGTCCAGGATGCATTAGATAAGGAGAAATTGATTCAGGAGCGGCTTCGCACGGCGCAGTCTAGGCAAAAGAGCTACGGGAACAAGAAGGTCCGTGATGTGTCTTTTATGGTTGGGGAAAAGGTTTTGCTGCAGGTATCACCCATGAAGGGTGTTATGAGGTTTGGGAAAAGGCAAGTTGAGCCCCCAATTTATTGGGCCTTTTGAGGTGCTTCAGAGGATAGGGAAAGTGGCTTATAAGTTTGCCTTGCCACCTAGCTTGTCGAGTGTGCATCCAGTGTTTCATGTTTCCATGCTTCGAAAGTATGTTGGCAATCCGTCCCATGTTTTGGACTTCGGCACGGTTCAGTTGGAGGGTGATATGACATATGATGTGGAGTCGGTGGCCATTTTGGATCGACATGTTCGAAATTTGAGGTCAAAGGACATAGCGTCAGTGAAGGTGCAATGGAGAGGTCAGCTTGTGTAGGAGGCCACTCGGGAGACTGAGCGGGAGATGCGGAGCAGATATCCACACCTATTTGATACTTCAGGTATATTTCTAGACCCGTTCGAGGACGAACAGTTGTTTAAGAGGGAGAGGATGTAACGACCCGGCCGGTCGTTTCGAGAGTTATAGCTCCGTTTTCTCCATTTCTTCTTTCTTTTGTGCTTTTCAGCTATATTATGATATATCGGGTTAGTTGGTTCGGGTCCGTAGTGGTTTCTGAGTGTATTGGGATACTTAGTCTCTAAAGTAGAAACTTAAGTTGGAAAAGTCAACCGAACATTGACTTATGTGTAAAAGACCTCAGATCTGAACTTTTTATGGTTCTGTTAGCTCCATTAGGTGATATTGGACTTGGGAGCGCATTTGGAATGAGATTTGGAGGCCCGTGGTAGAATTAGGCTTAAAATGGCGAAAGTTGGAATTTTGGCAATTTTGGTCTGGGTAGTGAAAATTTTGATATCGGGGCCGGAATGGAATTTTGGAAGTTGGAATAGGTTTATGGTGTTATTTTTGACTTGTGTGTAAAATTGGAGGCATCGGGTTTCAGCATCATTGGTGGAATTCGGAAGTTTAGAAGTCCTTAGGCTTAAATCCGAGCGTAATTTGGTATTTTGATGTTGTTTTGAGTGATTCAAAGGTTAGAATAAGTTCGTATGGTGTCATATGACATGCTGGCGTGTTTGGTTGAGATCCTGAGGGCCTCAAGTGAGTTTCGGGTGGTTAACAGATCATTCTTTGCCTTGGTGAAATAGCTGATTTGCTGCTGTATTTTGGTTCTGGTTTCCTCTTATGCATTCGCGAGAAGGGCCTTGCATTCGCAAAGAGTGTTTCTCAGATGATGAATTTTCGTTCTACGTGTTCGTGAATGTGAGGACGTGAACGTGAAGGGTAGGGAAGTGTGTGGTTCGTGAATGGGTGACTGGTGTCGCGTTCGCGAAAAGGAGTAAGGCTGTTGGGGACCCCAGGTCCTTGGTCTACGCATTCGCGAGGTGAGGGTCCCGTTCGCGAAGGTTTGAGCTGGTAAGGCATCGTGGTCACGAGTGGTAGATCGCGTTCGCGTAGAAAGGATTTCTGGGCAGAGGCAGTTGTGCTTCGCGAACGCGAGGGTACTTTCGTGTTCGTGAAGAAGGAAATCTGGGTAGCAGTGTTAAATTTCAAAATCGAAGATTTGTGCCCATTTTTCAAATTTTGTGCTAGAGACCATGGATTTAGGTGATATTTGAAGGGATTGTCAGGGAGTTGATTGGGGTAAGTGTTTCTCACTTAGTTTTGGTTAAATTTCATGATTATATCTTGATTTTTATCATCTAAATTTTGATTTGGGGTGAAAAACTGGGATTAAAGTGGAAGAGTTCTTGAGATGGAGTTTTGAGGTTTTGAAGGGGATTGTTTTGATGGATTTTGGTAAATTTGGTAGTGTTAGACTCGTGAGTGAATGGGCTTTTGGGTTTTGTGACTTTTGTCGGATTCCGAGACGTGGGTCCGGGGGCCGGGACTGAGCCAATTTCGGGGTTTGAGTCTAATTTAGTAGTTTTCTTGTGGAATTGATTCCTTTAGCATATATTAATGCTATTGTACTGCTTGTGGCTAGATTTAGGACGCTCAGAGGCCGATTCGAGAGGCAAGGGCATTGCGGGGTACAAATTTGCTCGGATTGAGGTAAGTAACGACTGTAAATCTAGTCCTGAAGGTGTGAAACCCCAGATTTGTGTGTCATGTGACTATTTGGAGGTGACACACATGATAGGTGACGGGGGTGTGGGTGTGCACCGTTGGGGAATTGTGACTTGGTCCGTCCCATAGCAACTNTTGGAGTGGTTTAAGAGTGAATTGAGACACCTCGAATTTGAATTTTTGATGGTTCTGTTAGCTCCGTTAGGTGATTTTTGACTTGGGAGCACGTTTGGGGTGAGATTTGGAGGCACGTGGTAGAATTAGGCTTGAATTAGTGAAAGTTGGAATTTTGGCGATTTCGGTCGGTAGTGGAAATTTTGATATTGGGGTCAGAATTGAATTTCGGAAGTTGAAATAGGTTTGTGGTGTTATTTTTGACTTGTGTGTAAAATTTGAGGTTATTCGGACGTGGTTGAGCGGGTTTCGAAATCGTTGGCGGAATTCGGAAGTTTTGAAGTCCTTAGGCTTGAATCCGAGTGTAATTTGGTGTTTTAATGTTGTTTTGAGTGATTCGAAGGTTTGACTAAGTTCGCATGGGGTTATATGACTTGTTGGCATGTTTGGTTGAGGTCCTGAGGGCCTCGAGTGAGTTTCGGGTGGTTAACGGATTATTTTTTTCCTTGGTGAGATAGCTGATCTGCTGCTGTATTTTGGTTCTGGTTTCCTCCTACGCGTTCGCGAGAAGGGCCTCTAATTTGCGAAGAGTGTTTCTGAGATGGTGAATTTTTGTTCTACGCGTTCGCGGAGGTGAGGACGCGAACACGAAGGGTAGGGCAGTGTGTGCATAGCGAACACGTGAGTGGTGTCGCGTTCGTGAAGAGGAGTAAGGTTGTTAGGGACCCCGTCAGGTCCTTGGTCTAAGCGTTCATGAGGTGAGGGTCGTGTTCGAGAGGTTTTGAGCTGGTAAGGCATCGCGGTCACGAGTGGTAGATTGCTTTCGCGTAGAAGGGATTTCTGGGCTTAGGCAGTTATGCTTCGCGAACGCGAGGGTACTTCCACGTTTGTGAAGAAGGAAATCTGGGCAGCAGTGTTAAATTTAAAAATCGAGGGTTTGTGCCCATTTTTCATATTCTGAGCTAGAGACCACGGATTTAGGCGATATTTGAAGGTATTTTCTGGGAGTTGATTGGGTAAGTGTTTCTCACTTAGTTTTGGTTAAATTCCATGATTATATCTTGATTTTTATCATCTAAATTGTGATTTGGGGTGAAAAACTGGGATTAAAGTGGAAGAGTTCTTGAGATGGAATTTTGAGGTTTTGAAGGGGATTGTTTTGATGGATTTTGGTAAATTTGGTAGTGTTAGACTCGTGAGTGAATGGGCTTTTGGGTTTTGTGACTTTTGTCGGATTCCGAGACGTGGGTCCGAGGGCCGGGACTGAGCCAATTTCGGGGTTTGAGTCTAATTTAGTAGTTTTCTTGTGGAATTGATTCCTTTAGCATATATTAATGCTATTGTACTGCTTGTGGCTAAATTTAGGACGCTCAGAGGCCGATTCGAGAGGCAAGGGCATTGCGGGGTACAGATTTGCTCGGATTGAGGTAAGTAACGACTGTAAATCTAGTCCTGAAGGTGTGAAACCCCAGATTTGTGTGTCATGTGACTATTTGGAGGTGACACACATGATAGGTGACGGGGGTGTGGGTGTGCACCGTTGGGGAATTGTGACTTGGTCCGTCCCATAGCAACTGTAAAGTTGAACAACCTGTTGAAGCTATATTATCCTCATGTGTTTTACAAAGATTTGTTGTATATCATGCTAGATACCATGTCCAGGCCTTATGCCAGTATTGTTTGCACCCTTGGAGGTCTTTTATTGCTATCCTCTCACTGATTTTGGCTGATAATCTATACTCAGTCATATTCATGCATTTTTACATCATAGATCAGTCTCTATTACTTTATTTGATGCATCATATCAATGTTGTTTGGGCTGATTACTTGATTTCTGAGAGCCCGAGAGACTGGGGAGATTATGACTGAGTGAGGCTGAGGGCCTGATTGTGAGGACATTTATGGGATCGGGCTGCATTCCATAGCATGTTTCATTGATTCTGCCATGATGGGCATTGATATAGCACTTAGGCTGAAGGAGCCCTTCCGGAGTCTGTACACACCCCCATTGAGCGCAGGTACCTACTGAGTGCGAGTGCCGAGTGCTAAGGTATTGTGAGGCATGAGTAATTGTGAGGTTGGAGTGACTGGAAGGACTGAGTGATGTTTTTGCTCGAGGGGCGGTATATGATTTCATCCTTTGTGCTCATAGCTGTTGTGATTCCTTGTTTGAGAACTGTTAAAAGATATTTTTATTGGTTTTACCTGAACTAGATTTAAACAAGCTGATTTGACTTAAACAGTGGTTTTTAAATCATGTTGTACTTTACGGAATTTTTGTGATATGAACTATACTTGCATTTAGCTCGTCACTACTTCTCAGCCTTTATTTATTTCTGTTACTTACTGAGTTGGTGTTCTCACGTTACTCCCTGCACCTGGTGTGCAGATCCAGGCATTTCTGCCTATGGTAGCGGTTGTTGATATATATTCAGTAGCAGATCATCGGAGATAGCAAGGTAGTTGCCTGGCGATCACAACCCTATTTTTCTTCTTCCTTATCTTCCCCTTAGTTGTATTGGTCTTTCCCAAACTATGCTAGTCTTGATATTATCAGACAGTTTGTAGTAGTTGTTCATGACTTAGTGACACCCCGATGTCAGGCTATCTTTTCCGCATTCTATTTTAATTTTGGTTTGAACTCTTTAATGAATATTCTAGTAAAGTAAAGCTTTGACTTATCTTTTAAATGAAATATCGATGTGTTTTGGAAATGTGTCGTCTTCCCTAGTACCACAATAGGTGCCATCACGACGGGTTAGGTTTTGGGTCGTGACAAGTTTTACTTCTTGTATTTGCATTATGATTTTCTAGCTTATTTATGTCTACTCTTATAACTTAAGTTTTTAGTTTTATGACATATATAATGAGGGTATAGTCGTTGAAGTTTTTTGCAAGCAATCAAATCTATGCACTAGTGTCTCCTCCCCTCCTGGTACCACGTTGGCTTTCTTTCAATCATTGTTCTCTGTTAATACAAGCTAGCTTTCATTCAGTTCTCTCGCTGCAAATTGTGATCCAGACATTGGCTTTCCTGCACGACACTGACAGTCAAGTCTAGCATGCGGAGGGGTCCTTCGACTGGCGAAAAGTAAGCACACAGAAGTCCGTTGCTTTGCCTTACGTCACCCTTCCCAGGTATCTCCGGAAGGTAGCGCACAACAATACCCAAGTCAAACGTGTGATATGGATATTTAAAATAAATTATTTTATGCGTACTGTTTTTTTAAAAAAATATACAAAAATTTAGCAGCAATAGAGCATGCACCCCGACTGTGGATAAAATTTTACCCTCTTAATACTTATAGCCGTGAAGACAAAGAAAAAACAAACAAAGAAAAATGAAAAACAAAGATCTCAAATCTGTAGCATTAAAGTATTAGTACTAGAAAGTAGAAAGTATCAAAGAAATTAAATCTCGAATTGGAAAATGTACTTCATAAGATAAGAAATTTGTTTTTTTTCCTATTTGAGAAAAGAGCTCGTCTCAGTATGCACTTCTGGGAGGATTACAACAACAACAACAACCCAATAGGATCTCACAAATGAAATCTGTAGAGTGTAATGTGTACGTAGACCTTACCTCTACCCTGGAGAGCAGAGCTGATTAATGCTTCAAATATCAGAGTACTTGCACTTTTTCAACTGGAAGGATGAAAAATGAGTGGGAGTTACAAAATAAAAGTTAAAGCCAAATGTGTGTATAAAATGCTGAAAATGATAAGTTAAATTTATTTAGCTAACTCAATAAAAACAAATAACAATTACAAATTTATATGAAGAATAATAAATAGACAATTGCCTGCTTATCTATAAAAATATTTGTTCAGATTGTACAATAGAAATTCAATCATATAAAAATAAAGCACTCATAAGTGAACATGAAAATGTGACGTTGAGCCTGAAAGTTTTAAGTTTTGAAATTTGTCTCATCCATAAACATTATATTATACGTAAAAAAGAAAAATAGAACACTAACATTATTCAGAATTGAAAATTGAGACAAACAAAATAAAGCGAGAATTCAAATTATTCACAAAAGAAATTAATTTTTCAATTCATAAGTGAAGGAAGTTATTTATTCTCTTTTAGAGATAACGTTTTTGATAAAGTCGATTTCTTAAAGATGTATTCTACCAAATACTTACTCTCTTAATATTGTGCCTGAGAATAGAAGAATATAAAAGAAGAAAGATTTCAAAGCTGTATTTGAAATAGAATTTATTTTGTTCCCATATTAGAAAGAATCTCGTGTCAGCATGATGCATTTACTGACTACAACAACAACAACAATCCATTGAGTTCTTGCAAGTGGGGTCTGGGGAGGGTAGAGTATACGCAGACCTTACCCCTACTACGAAGCATATAGGGAGCCTGTTTCTGAAAGACCATCGGCTCAAGAAGACGAAAAGAGACATTATATTAGTACCATCATTAAAACCATAGGAAATGCATTTAACTTATATGCCCAGCATCCCCCTTGTGTTTTGCCGATGTGGGACTCTATCTTATGTCTAGGGTGTTACATACACCTACTCTTATGGACTCAGCGTCCTCGCTGAGGTTTGCCCCACCACACGGGATTTGCCTAGACTTAGCACTAAGGTTTGCCCCGCCTAACCGGGATTTGCCTAAACTCAGTTGAACACTAACCCACCATCAACATGGCTGACACAAGAATGACTCTGATACCATTTGTAGCAGACCAACCAGCTAGTGATATTGTCCGCTCTAGGCTTAGGCCTTCACGGATTTAAAATGCGTCACTAGAGTCTAAGGCTTGTTAACTTATATACCCAGCATCACTCTTGGGTTTTGCCGATATGGGACTCTGTCTAAAATCTGGGGTGTTACATCTTCATTATGGAATGGAGAAAAAAAAATAAGTTAAATAATACAACTGGAAATTCTTTGTTTTTCATCTC
>AWOL01S0113770.1:17130-37715 GCA_000715115.1 Nicotiana otophora
GCCTAGCTGATCGGGTGGAGATCAGACGCCATGTTGTGCACATGGTGGTACTACTCTTGGTAACAACTTTCTTTCGCATTACCTGTCAAACCACATTGTCCGTGGGGAAATGGACTAGCCGATCGGGCTCAGACTCTGTGCTAACAAAGACGGTGGTATATCGGTGCTAATGATCTCCCAACCAAAATTATATATGAAGTTCGTATTTTGAAAATTATTATGTTTTAACTGGACGTTTGGATATTGTTGATTGTGACTTGCTATTTCTATGTGTTGCCTTTTCTTATATGGGCAATCTATTTTGAAAGAGGATTTTTAGCTGTACATACTAGTGCTATTCGACAGTACTAACGTCTTTTTTGTCGGGGGCACTGCATCTTTAATGGATGCAGGTAGTTCTACAGTAGGCGAGATTGATAAGTGATAGCAGTACACTCTTTTTCAGCTGATGTGGTGAGCCCCACTTCATTTCGGGGTCATATATCTTTTGTTTCTCATGTACTGTGATTTGAGGTATAGCCGGGGCCTTGTTGCCGGCATTTCTATATTACTCTTCTGTTGTATTAGAGGCTCCGTAGACAGGTTGTGGGTTGTGGTTGATATTGGGGAATTGAACTAGTAATTTTGGTATTTGGAAATCATGTTTTTCATTAATTCTATAAACTCGTAATATTTTGGAAATTATGAATGAAGCTGCTAATGGGAATAAAAAGGAAGTTGTTAATAAAAAATTTTCAGTGTTTCATTAACAGAGTACATTTCCTCTTTATTCATGAATGAGTTTGGATAGAAGGAAATCTAACAGGCTTTCTCGGCCGGGTTCTCTCGGTTGAGCGCCGGTCGCGCTCCTCGAGTATGGGGCGTGACAATTGTATGGCCTTGCCGGCCTATGTTTTGAGTGTACAAATGATCATGTCAACCTTATAGGCCCATATGTCACATGTATAAGTTTGTATTCCTTGTTGGGTCATCCTATGTCGAGTATTCTCTTATGTTTAATTCTGGTTATCTCATGACGTCCTTTTCGGCTCATTTACCCATGATAGTATGATAAGAAGGATACATTACGTTGGTGCTTGGTTGAGTAAGGCACGGGGTGCCCGTCGTGGCCCTACAATTTGGGTCGTGACAAACGTGGTATCAGAGCATTTCTGTCTTGGGAGTCTACAAGCCATGTCTAGTAAAGTCTTGTTTATGGGTGTATTGTGCACCACACTTATAAGCAGGAGGCTACAGGGCATTTAGGACTGTCACTCTTTTTTCTTCCTCGACATTGTGTGGTAGAGCTCAATTGTAAGAATTCAAACTGCTAAATTGTATTTTATTCATAATACAACAATACATATATCCAGAAAGATAGTTGGTAAGAGATTGAATGTGGTTGTCGAAGAGTTGAGTCAGAGGAACTCGATCTACATCATGCTTATGATGAGTAAATGTAAGGTCTTCAATAGATTATGTATGTACTAAGACGTTTAAGATTCTTGATAAGGAGACTTAAGGCATGAATATCTATCCACCTGTGGTTTGAAAAGAAACAAGAGAAACAAAAGGTAGATACAAGTTTCAACAAGTAAAAGAAGCAAGGTTAGGAAGGGTATGAGGTACCTATGTAAGGCCCCGTAAAATTTTGCAAAAGAAAAATAATATTTCATGGTGCCGGACTAGGCTTACGTGTTTGAGGATTGTCTCGGACTTTTTGGGTTTAACAATGCACCGGAAAGTAAAGGAAAATGTTTGACAGTGAAATGCGTTTCTGCGGTCCATTGTGCAACCGAAAAATCACTCTGCGGACCGCATAATGGCCGCAAAGTGAGGTAGTTAATTGGGCCAATTTGGATGTTAATTTCACGGCCACTATGCGACCGCAGAACCGTTCTGCGGTGAATTATGCGACCGTAGACCAGGTCAGTTCATTTCAATTTGGCACCCCAGTTTCGCGGTCACTTTGCGGACCGTATAACTGTTATGCAGTCGCATATGCGACCGCAAAACTTGTTCCGAAGCTCCATTTTTGGGTATTTAAAACCCGACCCTATTTCGTTAAATACACTCCTTGGGCTATTTTTGAGCTATAATCTGACATTTTAGAGTGAGAGAGAGTGCCCTAGAGTGAGAAAGTGTTCTTCAATAATGGTTCTTCAATTCTTGCTCAAGTTTTGGAAGATTAAGAAGGGAAACTAACTAGGTCTTCATCCTAGAGGTAAGATTCTACACCCTAACCCTCAATTTTGAATTTTGTCTAGAAATGGGTAATTAGCAAGATAATATTTGGGCATGAGAGTTTTTTATTTTACATGCATGTATTATCAAAGGGTGTAGGAAGATTGTTGAGCTAAAAATGATAAAGATTGGGTTGTGGGATGATGGAATCCTCCATAAAAGGACCTTGAAACCTTAATGCACACCTAGTATTTGATAAAATGCTCAAATGAGCTAGAACCATAATCATCTTCTTAATTTTGATTCAATTTGTTATATTTCTACAATAGATTGAAGTTGCTAAAAATTCTGGAACATTTTAGAGTTTAAGGAAACTCAATTGAGGTATGTTGGCTAAACTCTTCTCTTAGAATTGGATCCCACGATATTCATTTGAATTATTTAAGTCCCGAGTGGTTCATTATAAAATTTGCTATTCCGAGTAAGATTGGGTTGGAAGATATATGTTCAACAAGTATTCCAAATGCTTTATTTATGCTATGTTATCAATTGAGGATGTGTTAAAAATATGGATTGTGCATTAGAAATGTTCGACTTCAAGTTAAATTCAAATGAAGTATTTATGCCACATTTTGTGAAACAACTCTATGTGCCTTAGACTCTCAATTGCTCACATGTGTACTACATGCCTTGATTTGAATTGTTGTTGTTGTTGTTGTTGATGATGATGTTGATGTTTAAAAGAAAGAAAGGTGAGCATGAAATACTAAATATGGCCAAAGTGCCAATAATGATCTTATAAATTATGGCCATTAGTGCCAATGAAATGAAAAGATATGAAAGTAATGTGAAATGCGGTGATTGATATAAAAAGGTTAATGTCTCGAATAAGACAACCTAGACGGTCAGGTCATGATCGGACACCATGCTGCATACATGGTGGTTCTTGTGCTGGAAATTGTAATTGAAATGGTAATTGTGGTCGATGTCCTTAATGGATAACCTAGCCGATCAGATCGTGATCGGACTCCGTGTTAATGACGGTGGTATCGATATTCAGAGTAATTGTGGTTGATGTCTCTAATGAGATAGCCTAGCATTTAGGTCGTGATCGGACTCCGTGCTGAGAGTATGATGGTATTGGTATTGTGAATAATGGTAATGTGAACAATGGTACATCGATACTAAAAATCTCCCAATGTGAGATATGGAAATTAATTTGAACACTGTCTTGATCCTAAATTGAGGTTTGATGTTGATTAAGGCTTTCATTGATATTATGATATTCTTGTTTGTATTAATTGTTCTATTGAGAGGGTGTTTAATTATACATACTAGTGCTATTCGACGGTACTAATGTCCCTTTTGCCGGGGGCGCTGCATCTTTAAATGTATGCAGGTGGTTCCACAGCAGGAGATATTGATCAGTGATAGTAGTACACCTTCTTCCCAGCTGACTTGGTGAGCCCCATTTCATCTCGGGGTCATGAATCCTTTGTGTTTTGTGTATTCAGTTTGAGGTATAACTGGGGCCTTGTTGCCGGCATTATCATTGTACTCTTCCTTATCTATAGAGGCTCCGTACACATAGTGTGGGTTGTATATTGGTGCTGGGAAGTCAAACTCGTTATGTTGTATTTTAATTACTATTTCCACTTCAGATTATGAAAAATGTGTGGAATTGATACTTTAAACAAATGAAGTAACTAATGGTAAAAAATTGGTATTGCAGACGTGATCACTTTATTATTTGATTAATGAAGATATATATATATATATATATATATATATATATTCTCTTTTTATATATCTTAAGCTAATATATATATATATATACACATCTTACTATATACATAGTATATAAGCTATATTCGATAGTATACATCTTACGATATATATATATATATATATATATATATATATATTCTCTTTATTCATGAATGAGTTTGGGTAGAAGAAAATCTAATAGGCTTGCTTGGCCTGGTTCACTCGGTTGAGCACCGGTCGCGCTCCTCGGTTTTAGGGCGTGACAACCCAGTTAGTGAAGATTATCAGTTTTTACAATTCAGATAGAGAAATATAAGTATTCTTAGTTACCTTCAATAGTAACAGAGGTATGTACAATTGGACACACCCATCTTAGTTATGCCCTATGGGAGCTAACAGATATAGTTTAAGAGAAGGATGTGATATCAGGATCCAGCTGAGGTTAGAGTAATCCAAAATGGTGGATGGATTGTTATCATTAGCTAACATTTTCAAAGGATAGTGCAAACATGGTAATAGAACTCCTTGTGAGACACCCAGATGGTTCAGTCTAGAATAGAACAGTAAGATATGAATACTAGAATGTTCAGAAATTTCAGAAGATAGGTAGTGGAATCCTAGAAAATATGAATAATTACATTAGTATAACTCCCACCCCTAGGAAAAAATAGAATGTTAGGCGACCCGAAGAGCCAGTGAGATGAAGCAAGGGGAGCTAAAAGTGAAAGAATTATTTGTTGAATTTTTTAGAATAAAGTGATCGACAGAAATATTAGTGTTAGAATAAGAAGAGAGTAAATGAAGAATTATGAGTGAGATGTGATAAATGTGTGATACCGGTAAATCAAAATATGACATGATGACAGAGTCTATAGTCAAGTGAAGGAAAAGAAAAGTGGTGACAGGCCTTGAGACAATAAAATTGTATAAGCCATAAAGTCATACCCTCATTTAGAGAAATGAGTTGGTGACTCGAGCATGATTAACAGAAGGCTATGTTAGACCCCCAAAGTAATAGAAATCATTATGGGCTAGTGAACAAGATGAACTAAACATGAAATATGGATCAGAAGATTTGATAATAGTTGGCATCGTGAGAATTTCAAAGATAGAGTTCCGACAATAATAGAATAGACAACAAAAGAATAACTTTCGAGAAGGTTCTAATGGGTTCAAGATTCATATATGGCATTAAAGGATTTCCAGATGTGTGTATGGTTAAGGTCTGGGATTTGTATCAGATGGTGCCAAGGCTTGCAGTATTTCTATGTCATTATTGATTCTACATTGCAGTATTAGAGAGAGGAGAGCAACATCTTCATATTCATAGAAGGTCTCTTCAGAGCACGCATTTTGATTTGCGGTACCATTGGGTGCATGAGAGGGGTTAAAGAGGCTTATGGGTCCTAGGATGACGTGGTTTATTATTGGAGTCTCTTGGGATGAGTTTCCATTGAGGTTCATAGAGTACTGAAAAAGAGGAGTGTTACCTTGAGGATAGATTAGGAGGGATCAAGAGATGTTGGATTAGCTTATCAGCGGTTTGGGTAAGTATAGTAGCAGAAATGATAAGTTCCTTTAGGTTAGTTAGAGTTTTACAGGTGTTTGTGGTAGTACCTTTGGTTTTGGGAGTCTGAGTTACTTGGTTGAATTAGAGAGATTCAGTTCTGATGACTTGGTTATGTGCTACTGGGTTTCTAAGAGTTCATGATGGTTACGACCACAGTTTGAGGTTGATGTCTTCTACGGGTATAGAAGATTGGCTACGTGTTGTGATGTCTTCCCTGATTGAGTAAATTAGAGGTCTTTGGTTACATGAGTGTATATCCTACTGGTGTTTCAGAGTTGATGATGAGATTCTCGTATTTCCGTTCTTGTGGCATGATACCCGCGGTAAGCCGAGTGAGATTGGGATTTAACGTACATGATTGCGGTTTAGTTTTGAAAGGAAGGTCAAGAGTTCTAGGGAGCATGGGAAATTTTGAATGTATTGAGGATGCTAGCACTATCTGGTATTGTTTGAGAGGGGTGCGTGTTGTGGGAGGCATATTGCATATTTCTTTGCGGATGCTTGACTAGTATTAGGATAATCATCAGGTTGTTGACTGTTGATGTTTAGGTTTTTGCTATGTGGCACGGAAGATTTATGGAAGTACTTCTCATGAGGTGATTGGGTAGGAGTGATGTGTCGGTCATTTGAGTGGGAGAGCTGGGATAAGATATGGAGATTTCTATATTCTTGTGGTTTAGAGACTGGTTGTCTTAGAGGTAGCTTATTCCTTGGTTACGGACAGTGAAAATGTGTTAAGGCTAGATCGCTTATTCTATATGTTATGGATAAGTTACTATGGATTTTTGGAAGATTATTTACCTATTTTGGGATGATCGAAATATGATTTAGGGGCCCATCGGTAGGCCTAATGAGAATTTGTATTCTACATCGGATCGGGTTTGCTTACTCTTGTGCAACATTTTAGTGGGTGTGTTACCAGACGGAATAGATGTTATTCCCTCCCTAATCGGCTTCATATATTACTTTCTTATGCTATGATGAATTATGAGGCGACGTGATTATTCACACATCTGTGGTGGCCCTAATTCGACCTTGTATATATATATATATATATATATATATATTAAGTGAGAGGGCTCTTGAGACGTTGGTTATGGTTATGCACTGTATGTGCTTGTTATTAATACATGTGTGTTTGGTGGGTATGAGCATTCTGGTTCGATGGATATTTTCAGGTGAATTGTAATGTTTGGATCGGGTTGCGGACGTAACAATATGATGTCGAATCGAGTTGCATGCCGCAACATGATTATGTTTGGTTATGGTACCTTGTGTTATTCAGTGTGTTTCATTTCTCCCTTGTAGGAAGGGTCATTGCCTGGTGCTTTCGAGGTTGTACATGTTGAACTTGTTGAATATTTCTCTTATTTGAATCTCTTTCCATTATTTATCATGTTCAAGATGTTTCGTGTTTGGTGCAAAATTATGTCATGTGCGGTGCTAGGTGGCATTTGGTGTGCATGTTGGTTGAGAAACTTGTACTAGGTGAGATGAGGTTATTGGGCCTGGGATTAGTGCAATCGAATTTGGATAAGGTATGTTTTGATAAAAATGTCATTATTCAGCTTAGATTTTGGTGGAGGTACTTGTCAGACGAGAGAGCTCTATGACTTATTCATTTGGTGGGTGGTTAAGAGTTTCTACATGTTCCTTTCATCATTCGCAATGTTGAACAGGTTTGGAATAAGGTTCTATTTGATATGAGGTGTATTACCGGTACCAGATTTGTTAATGGGCAGATATTGTGGTCAGAAGATATTGCTATGGGCATATGAACGATGGGTTACTTTGTGTGGTTATATCTTGTGAATATATTTATGATTTGTTACAACTGGTGGAATCGATTTAGTGTGTATAAGCGAGAATCGGATCTTAGAAGGAGCTCTGGATGTTGAAATTTGGTTCTAAGGCTTATTGGTTAAGGTTGAAGGTAGAATCTTCATACAAGATTGTGTTGATGTGATTTTCTGGTTTGTGGTGACATGGGATCACCTATTTATAAGTGTATGATGGGCTTATGCAGTGATTTGATTACTCTGGAATGATTCTTGGCACGTTCAATGATGAACGTATGTTTAAGTGTTGGAGAATATAACGACCCGACCGGTCATTTTGAGTTCTAGCATTTCGTTCTGTGATTCGACACTTCGAGTAAATTCATTTGATGTATTATGTAACTTGCGTGCATGGTGGGTTTGGCTTTCGAAAAGTTCGGTATTGATTCGGAAGAATTGGAGAAGGTTTTGAATTTGGATACTCCTAGAAGGTTTTGGCTCTATTTGTCGAAAGTTGGCAATATAAAGAATTGGAGAGTTCACAACTTTGATCGGGAGTTGACTTTGATGGTATTGGGTCCGGTGTGTTGTTCCGGAACTTGGAATAGGTTTGTTTTGTCAATTAGAAGTTGTATGTAAAGTTTAGTTCTAATCCGTAATGTCAAAGTGTGATTCGGACGCGTTCGACAATGTTTGAAGTTTTGAAAGTTAAGAGAATAGATTTGATCTTCAATTATTTATTTTGTGGTTAATTGTAGCGTTTTGAGCCCTTGGATAAGTTTGGTTAACGTATTTGGACTTGTAAGAAGGATTGGACGGGGTCTCGAGGGGCTCAGATGAGTTGGATGGATTTTTAATGTGTCTGGTGTTTTGTGCCAACCAATCAGGGTCGTGATGGCACCTAACACCGTCGCTAAGTAAGCCATCACAACAGAAAATATGAAAAGAAAAGCAATAAGTATCTGACAACTAATCAATAACATAACGTAAAAACAGCTATGTGATAACATAGTAAAGTTCTAAAATAAATAACTAACGTTAACTATCCCAAGATTTGGTGTCACAAGTATATGAGCGTCTAGATTCAACTAAATACAAGGTTCTGAAAGAAATATAATACTGTCCAAAATAAAATGGAAAAATTACAATGAAAATAGGAAAGTGACTCTAAGGCCTGCAAATGGGATGCAGTTCTACCTTGAAACACTGTCCGGTATCCGCTAAGTACCTCCCGGGACTCTGCTGGTACCAATGTCAGAATTTGCACAAGAAGTGCAGAAGTGTAGTATGAGTACAACAGATATAATGTACTCAGTAAGTGTCGAGCCTAACCCCGACGAGGTAGTGACAAAGCTAAGACAAGACACCTACTAATAACTTGTGCAGTTATATGCATAAAGCAACATAATAACAAATAAATAATCAAAAGTAGCAACAGGTTAGGGACATGTAGAAAGGGACAATTAGCGGAAACAATAAGTAAGAGTCACCAAGTAAACCTCTTTCAAAATAAAATCCAAACCATCAAGTCAATTTCACATTTCAATTATCAAGTCAAAGCAATAAAATAAACAAATTGCACGGGATCACCCTTCGTGCTTTTACTTTCATCCTCACCATATATCATAAATGCAAGCGCGCGGCATCACCCTTCGTGCTTTTACTCTCATCCTCACATGATCATAATAAAAATGCATATGCACGACATCAACCTTCGTGCTTTAACTTCTCATAATAAATAAGCATGTACACGGGTGTCACGTATAAATACTGATAAAATAAGTTTAAGAGTAAAATCTCATAAATATTGATACGAAAATACCGCGACTCAATACAATATTCCCCCACAATTCGAGTGTCACTGAGTACATGAGCATCTAACTAACAACATAGTCTGACTGCTAAAAACACTGTCTAGAAAGATAGAAAAGTACAAGTAAATGAAAAGAAGGAGAGTCAAGGTCTGCCGACGCCAAGGCAGCCACCTCGATAGTCTCCGACAGATAAAGCTCCAAAAGCTAGCAGCCGCCATACCCGGAAGTACTTGGATCTGCACACGAAGTGCAGAGTGTAGTATGTCGAGTACAACTGACCCAATGTATACAATAAGTAACAAGACTAACCTTGGGCGGAAGTACTTGGATCTACATGTTAATTATGCATGCCAACTGTAATGTGACGCAGTGATAAAAATTATATGCATCCTCTCGGAGTATCAATTCACTCAGTCCTCCCATTCTCTCAATCCTCACAGTCATTCATTCCTCACAGTCACTCAATCCTCACAGTCACTCAATCCTCCCAATCGCTCGGCACTCGCGCTTGGTACTCGCACTCAGTAGGTACCTGCGCTCACTGCTGGTAAGTCAGACTCCGGAGGGGCGGATCTTGCTGAAGCGCTAAAATAATCCAATCATGGCATGAATCAATAAAGCCTGTTGAGGCGTGCAGCCCGATCCCATAAACATCCTCACAATCAGGTCCTCGACCTCACTCAGTCATCAATATCTCCAGTCTCTCGGGCTCACGAATATCATGAACATCAGCCTAAACAATGATGATATGATATATCAATATATGGAAACCGAGACTAAGATATGATATGTAGATGATAGATGTGACTGAGTACATAACTGCAATTTAAGCAAGTAATTCAATAGAAACATGAACTATGGGTCCCAACAATACCAGCATATAGCCTAAGCATGATTTCTAACATGAATCACAACTCAATTTCTCTAACACATGGAGAATATGGATAATAACATGATTATTTGACTACACAGTTCCACGGAATCGACCGAGTCATAATTCCTACGGTGCACGCCCACACGCCTGTCACATAGCATGTGCGTCACCTCAGCACCAACCACATAACATGTAATTCGGGAATTAATCCCTCAGAACCAAGTTTAGAAGTGTTACTTACCTCAAACCATGCAAATCTCTACTCCAACAAGCCCTTGCCTCACTAATCGGTCTCCGAACGACTCAAATCTGGCCACAAATAATTCGATACAATCAACACAAGCTATATGAATCAATTCCATATGATAAAGCTAAGTTCTTAAGCAAAAGTCAAAAACTCAACTAAAAAGGTCAACCCCAAGCCCACGTCTCGGAATTTGATAAAATTAACAAAATCCGAACACCCATTCAACCATGAGTCCAACCATATCAAAATTACTCAATTCCGATCACAACTCGACCTTCAAATACTCAAATTAAAGTCTATGAAGTTTCTACAATTTTTCCCAATTGTTCCATCCCAAAACACTAATTAGATGATAAAAACAATGATATATTCATGTAATTTAACCAAATCCGACCTAGAATCACTTATCCCAATCACTTCCTTGAAAATCCCTCCAAGAATTGCCTCAATCCGATATCCCAAAATAGAATTATGAAATATAACTCAAACCCTCGTTTTTGGAAAATTTATATTCTGCCTAGGGATTACACATCGCGAACACGGAAGAATAAAATATTCAGTAACCCAAATCCTTCTAGGCGAACGCACAATCCAGGTTCTGAACGCAGTGACCAAACATCCCTGACCTATGCATGGAACCCTAGCTTCTTCCTTTCCTCTTCGCGAACGCGACTTAACCCACGTGTTCGCGAAGTACTGGAAACCAAAGTACTGCGATCGCACAGAACAAAATCCCCAGCTGCCCAAAATACTCTTCGCGATCGCGATACTCCTCTCATGATCTCATGCAAGGAAACCAGCACCAAAAAAATCAACAGTTTTCAAGTTCCAAAATGCGCCGAACATGGTCCGAATCCCACCCGAGGCCCACGGGACCTCAACCAAACATACCAACAAGTCCTAAAACATCATATGAACTCACTCGAAGTGTCAAATCACATCAAACAACACTAAACCACGAATCACGCATCGATTCAAGCTTAATGAACTTATGGTTGTTTAACTTTCAATTAATGCCGAAACATACCAAACCAACTCCGATTGAGCTCAATTTTTCCACACAAGTCATAAATGACACAACTGGCCTATTCCAACTCCCGGAACCAAAATCCAAGCCCGGTAACGACAAAGTCAACTCTCGGTCAAACTTCTCAACTCTCCAAACCTCAACTTTTCAAACTTTCGTCAATTCAAGCCAAAATCACCTACGGACCTCCAAATCAATATATGGACACACTCCTAAGTCCAAATCACCATACAGAGCTATCAGAACTATCAAAACTCTATTACGGAGTCGTTTACACATAAGTCAACATCCGGTTAGCTCTTTCAACTTAGGCTTCCAAACTTGGGACTAAGTGTTCTAATTCATTCCGAAACATCCCCGAAACCAAACCAACTACCCCTATAAGTCACGTAACAGCAATTGAGCATAGCATATGCAGTAAATGGGGGGAATGGGGCTACAACACTCAAAACAACCGGCTGGGTTGTTACATCCTTCCCCTCTTAAACAAACATTTGTCCTCGAACGAGTCTAGAGTCATATACTTGGAGTCTCAAATAGACATGGATATGTGCTTTGCATCTCCCGCTCGGTCTCCCAAGTAGCCTCCTTGACTGGATGGCCTCTCCACTACACCTTCACTGAAGCTATATTCATTGACCTCAACTTTTGAATCTGCTGATCCAAAATGATCACCGGCTCCATATCATAAGTCAAATCACCATCCAACTGAACCGTGCTGAAGTTCAAAACATGAGACGGATCGTCGACATACTTCCAGAACATGGAAACATGAAACACTGGATAAACACTCGACAGACTAGGCGGCAATGCATGCTCGTAAGCCACCTCTCCAATCCTCTCAAGCACCTCAAAAGTCTCAATATACTGAGGTCTCAACTTGCCCTTCTTTCCAAACCTCATCACATTCTTCAAGGGTGAAACTCTGAGTAGTACCTTCTCCCCCACAATGTAAGCAACATCACGAACCTTCCGATTGGCATAGCTCTTTTGTCTAGACTGCGCTGTGTGAAGCCGATCCTGAATCAACTTAATCTTGTCCAAAGCATCCTGAACCAAGTCAGTACCCAATAGCCTAGCCTCACCCGGCTCAAATAAATCCACCATAGACCGACACTGCCTCCCATACAAAGCCTCATATGGAGCCATCTGAATGCTCGATTGGTAGTTATTTGTTGTAGGCAAACTCTACAAGCGGAAGAAACTGATCCCAAGAACCCCTGAAATCCATGACACAAGTGCGTAGCATATCCTCCAATATCTGAATAGTGTGCTTGGACTGACCGTCCGTCTAAGGGTGAAATGTTGTACTCAACTTAACCCGAGTGCCTAACTCTGGCAGCACTGCTCTCCAAAACTGCGATGTAAACGGTGTGTCCCGATCTGAAATGATAGACACCGACACACTGTGAAGGAGAACAATCTCGCGGATGTAGATCTTAGCCAATCGCTCTGAAGAATAATTAGTCCTAACAGGAATGAAATGCTTGGACTTGGTCAATCGATCCACAATCACCCAAAAAACATCAAACTTCCTCGAAGTCTGTGGGGGCCCATCTATAAAATCCATGGTGATACGCTCCCATTTCCACTCCAGAATCCCAAGCCTCTGAAGCAATCCGCCCAGTCTCTAATGCTCGTACTTCACCTGTTGACAATTTAGGCACTGAGCTACAAACTCCACTATGTCTTTCTTCATCCTCCTCCAAAAATAGTGCTGCCTCAAGTCCTGATACATCTTTGCAGCACCCGGATGAATGGAATACCGCGAACTGTCGGCCTCCTCAAGAATCAACTCACGTAGCCCATCTACATTGGGTACACAAATCCGACCTTGCATCTACAACACCCCATCATCCCCAATAGTAACCTTCTTGGCATCACCGTGCTGGACCGTGTCCTTGAGGACAAGCAAATGGGGGTCATAACACTGACGCTCTCTGATGCGATCATATAAGGAAGACCGAGAAACCACACAATCTAGAACTTGACTGGGCTCCGAAATATCTAACCTCACAAACTGATTGGCCAAGGCCTGGACATCTGATGCAAGCGGTCTCTCACCTACCGAAATAAATGCAAGGCTATCCATACTCACCGCCTTCCTACCCAAGGCATCGGCCACCACATTGGCCTTCCCGGGATGATACAGAATGGTAATATCATAGTCCTTTAGCAACTCCAACCATCTCTGCTACCTCAAATTTAGATCCTTTTGTTCGAACAAGTGATGGAGATTCTGATGATCCGTAGATACCTCACAAGACACACCGTAGAGCTAATGCCTCCAAATCTTCAATGCATGAATGGTGGCTGCCAACTCCAAATCATGAACAAGGTAGTTTTTCTCATGGAGCTTTAACTGGCGCGAAGCATAAACAATCACTCTACCCTCCTGCATCAAGACACACCCAATACCAATCCGAGAAGGATCACAATACACTGTATAAGAGCCTGATGATGAAGGAAAAAGTATAACCGGAGCTGTGGTCAAGGCAGTCTTGAGCTTCTGAAAGCTCTCCTCCACTCATCCGACCACCTGAATGGAGCACACTTCTGGGTCAACCTGGTGAAAGGCGCTGTAATGGATGAGAAATCCTCGATGAAGCGACGATAATATCCGACCAAGCTGAGAAAACTCCGAATCTCAATAGCTGAAGACGGTCTGGGCCAACTCTGAACTGCCTCTATCTTCTTTGGATCCACCTTAATCCCCTCACTGGACACCATGTGCCCCACAAACTCCACCGAACTGAGCCAAAACTCATACTTGGAGAACTTGGCATAGAGCTTCTCCTCTCTCAACCTCTGAAGTACAATCCTTAAATGATGTGCATGCTCCTCCTGGCAACGTGAGCACACCAGGATATCATCAATAAAGACTATGAGAAATGAATCAAGATATGGTTGGAATACACTATTCATCAGATGCATGAATGTTGCTGGGGCTTTGGTCAGCCCAAAAGACATTACAAGGAACTCATAGTGACCATAGCGGATCCTGAATGATGTCTGCAGAATATCCGAGTCCCAAATATTCAACTGATGATACTCATACCTCAGATTGATCTTAGAGAACACCCTTGCTCCCTGAAGCTGGTCAAATAAATCATCAATGCATGACAAAGGATATTTGTTCTTAATTGTAACTCTATTCAACTCCCTATAGTGAATGCACATCCGTATAGTACCATCCTTCTTCTTCACAAACAAAACTGGTGAACCCCAAGGTGACACACTAGGCCTAATGAACCCCTTATCAAGAAGCTCCTGAAACTGCTCCTTCAATTCCTTCAACTCTGCTGGTGCCATACAATACGGAGGAATAGAAATGGACTGAGTGCCTGACACCAAGTCAATACCAAAATCAATATCTTTGGAGGGTGGCATGCACGACAGGTCTACAGGAAACACATTCGGGAAGTTTCGCACTATAGGGACAGAATCAATGGTAGGAGTATCAGTACCAACATTCCTCACAAAATCCAAATATGACAAACATCCATTTCCAACCATCCGTTGGGCCTTCAGATATGAAATCACCCTACTGGGAACATAATTTAGAGAACCTCTCCACTCAATCCTCGGCAACCCCAACATCGCCAATGTCACTGTCTTAGCGTGACAATCCAGAATAGCATGACATGGAGACAACCAATTCATACCCAAAATCACGTCAAAATCAACCATTCTAAGTAATAAGAGATCAACTCTAGTCTCCAATCCTCCAATGGTCACCACACATGACCGTTAGACATGGTCCACAATAATAGTATCGCCTACCGTCATAGATACATGAACAGGTGAAACTAAGGAATCACGGGGCATATCCAAATAATGAGTAAAATAGGATGATACATAGGAATAAGTAGAATCAAGTTCATAATATGAAAGCATCCCTGTGGCACACTGAAACAATACTTGTGATAACTGCGTCTGAAGCAACGGCCTCTGGCCTGGCTAGCATAGAATCGAGCCTGACTGCCACCTGATCGGCCTCCCCATCTAGGGCGAACTCTAGCTACCTGAGCCCTATCCCGAGCTAGTTGGGCGGGTGGTGAAGTAACTGATGCGGAAGTCACCGCCTGACCCCTCTACTAAACTGAACCTCCAAAGCGTCAGGGACACTGTCTCAACACATGCCCAAACTCCCCGCACTCGAAGAAACTTCCCGCTACTGGTGGGGACTAAATCGGGCCCCGAGTACTAGAATAACTGCTAGAAATACCTAGCACAGATGAACCCTGAACCGATGGAGCACGAGATGAACTATGAGCTGGGAGAGCACTGAGAGATGACTGACCCAGACAGGCACTGTATGAACCATGTATAGCTGCTACGCCATGACAAACCAAATGAGCCATCTGAGCGGGCCTGTAAGGATGACCCTTGCTGTGGTAGGATTGGCCCCTAGAAGGAACATAGGTGAAACCACCCAAACCACAAGGCCTCTTGGCCTCCCTCTCCTCACGCTCCTGACTACGTACTAGCTCTAGTCGCCGAGCAATATGAACCACCTCGTCGAACCTAGCACCTGATGTATTTTCCCGAGTCATACCAAAACGCAACCCATAGCTAAGACCATCATTGAACCTCCTAATCCTCTCCCTCTCTGTGGGAACTATCTAGATCGCGTGATGAGCCAACTCCGAAAATTTCATCTCATACTAGGTCACGGACATACCCTCATAGCGTAGCTGCTCAAACTGCCTACACAACTCCTCCTCATGGGTCGGTGGCACAAACTTCTCCATGAAGAGAACGGAGATCTCGTTCCATGAAAGTGGTGTAGCATCAGCTGGTCTGCTCCGCTCATAAGCCTCCCACCATCTAAAGGCTACCCCTGTTAGTAGAAAAGTAGTAAATGAGACCCCACTAGTCTCCAGAATACCCGCCGTGTGAAGAATCTGCTGGTATCTATCCAAGAAGTCCTGGGCATCCTCTAACTCAGCCCTACTGAATTATGGAGGCTTGAGCCTCCCAAACCTCTCTAGCCTCTTCTGCTCCTCATCACTCATAATGGGACCCACCTAGGCTTGAGTAACTGCAACTGGCTGGGCTGATAATACCTCCGGTGCCTGAAGTCCCTTCATCAGCTGCTCTAGAGTATGGGCGGCAGGAGTCTGAGCACCTCCCCCAGCCTGAGAAGTGGATGGTTTGGCCGGAACTGAAACCTCCTGAGCAAGGCTAGTACAAATAATCAATATCTGGGCCAGAGCCTCCTAAAGGCCTGGAATCACAATGGGCACAGGCGGTCCACCGGCTCAACTACATCTGGGATTTTCTTTTGAGTTGGAGCAACTGGTGGGTCTCCAGGTGCTGCTCTAGCTACTATACGAGCTACACCTCGTCATCTTCTATGGCCTCGGCCTCTTGTGGTCCTAGCCGGCTGTACTGGTGTCTGTCTGCCCAGTCTGGTATCAGGTGTCCTCACCATCTATTAGAGAATAGAATAACGGAAGTTTAGTTTCCGGACTCTATAAATTCGCACGATAAGAATACAAGAAAGTGAAGTTTTCCTAATTGTTTGGCAGCCTCTCGAAGATCAGCACAGACATCTCTGTATCGATCTGCAAGACTCTACTAAACCGGCTCATGACTCATGAGACCTATGTAACCTAGGATCCGATACCAACTTGTCACGACCCAAATCTCACATGTCATGATGGCACCTATCACAAAACTAGGCAAGCCGACAATCACAATAAAACACGCATCTTTAAGTTTAAAAACATGATAAAATAAGGTTAAGAGTAAAATCTCATAAATACTGATACAAAAATACCATGACTCAGTAGAATATTCCCCCAAAATCTGAGTGTCACTGAGTACATGAGCATCTAACTATCAACATAGTCTGACTGCTAAAAACACTATCTAGAAAGAAAGAACACTGTAAATAAATGAAAAGAAGGAGAGTCAAGGTCTGCAGATGCCAAGGCAGCTACCTCGATAGTCTCCAACAGATAAAGCTCCAAAAATTAGCAGTCACCGTAACCCGAAGTACCTGGATCTGCTCACGAAGTGCAGAGTGTAGTATGAGTACAACTTAGCTAATGTACTCAATAAGTAACAAGGCTAACCTTGGGCTGAAATTAGTGACGAGCTCAACAGGTACAGTCCAAATACAAAAATAACAGTACAGAAATGTAAACATACTTTCAAATTCAACAGTTTAAGCTCAAAACAGATAAAATATGCCAAGTGTGACTGAAATGAGGAATGATACATTTCTATATCTACATGTCAATTATGCATGTCAATTGTAATGCAACGCAGTGATAAAAATCATATGCATCCTCTCGGAGTATCAATTCGCTCAGTTCTCCCATTCACTCCATCCTTACAGTCACTCATTCCTCTCAGTCACTCAGTCCTTACAGTCACTCAATCCTCACAGTCACTCAATCCTACAAATCGCTCGGCACTCGTACTCGGCACTCGGCACTTACACTCGCACTCAGTAGGTACTTGATCTCACTACTGGTAAGTCAGATTCTGGAGGGGCGAATCCTGCCCAAGCGCTAAAATAAGCCAATCATGGTATGAATCAATAAAGCCTGCTGTGGCGTGCAGCCCGATCTCACAAACATCCTCATAATCAGGCCCTCGGCCTCACTCAATCATCAATATCTCCAGTCTCTTGGGCTCACGAATATCATGAAAATCAGCCCAAACAATTATGATATTGTTACACCCCCATGTTTTCGTTCATGAGAGTACGTCGTAAGTCAAATGATGTGAGCTCGGAAATGAAATCATCTTTGAAAGTTCATAAAGTAAGCTAATCAAGTTAACTTGGAGATTACAAATCTTTACGATCATGAATAAAAAGAACAAAGAGTGTTGGAAGGCTTAGAAGCTAAACAAATTGAAGAAAATAAGTTTTGTTGAAAGTCGACAAGTTTGGAATGTTATAACATGTACTTTTGGGGTGAGACTAGGGTTCCTAACATGATAAGAAGGTTATGTTATAATTTATTTTAGTCGTTTGATAGTCATGTATTACATTGTGAAGTCAAGCGCGTTGTGGAACAAAAGTTGGCAAAGGTCATCAGAAGTTACATTCATAATATGCTAAAAATTAGGTCAAATGTAGCTGAGATTTTCTCCCAATATACTTGGAATTAAGGGATGATCCACATACAAAATTGAATATATACGAGTCCAGTTTCTAATGCATTAAACCGTTCATCGATATGACATCGGAGTAGAGAGATATTCATATTTTTGCGAGACTGCACAAGCAGCTCCCAATGGGACCCACTTAGGCAGTGGTCGACCTACTTCACTTTTAAAGCGACTTGGACGCCTATGTTTTGCTCATTTTCGATTCAACTTCATCTCCAAACTTCTCCTAACCCTCATAAACAGGTACCATAAGGGTTTGAAGGGGAATCCAAGTTATTACACCATATTTCAATATAAAAAGTTTGTTCTAGTGAAGAACAACACCTCTTTGAGGTTGTATTGTCATTGAGGATAGTGGTGGGCTGTGTTTGGCTGAAATTTCAAGTTGTTAACGCTGGTTTAGGTATGTATAATACTCTACTACATGTTCTTGCAGTTGTTTGTATGTTGGTTGCATTATTTGAGCAAGATACTACGAGAGAATGCTTGAAATAGTTTGAGATGTTATTGCTCTTAATGGACTATTTTGGGTAGGTTGTTTCCATGAACTTGAAATGGTTGGAAACCTTGGAAAATGACTTGTTTATTCTGTTGTTTTCATGAATATGTTGTCTATATGTCAAACTTGCTATTGGTATTATGAATAAGAAGTTAAAGGACAACATAAGAATGGAAAGTTGTACTTGTTGTTGTTGGATTGTTGGGTTGTTTGAGTGTAGATTAGGTGATTAGTAGGAGGATGGAAGTCCTCCGATATTACTTGGTATAATGATGGACATGTTGTCAAGTTAACTAATGTATGGTAATGGGGTTGAAGAGTGCTAAAGAGGCTCAATCTGAGCTTGCCGCTCGTCGTGACATGTTGATGACTTGTTAAGGAAATATTTTATACCCTATTGTTGATGTTGTTCTTACTGTATTTGTCACGCCCCAAACTTGGGGAGCGCGACCGGTGCTCAACTGAGAGAACCCGGCTGAGCAAGCCTATTAGATTTCCATCTACCCAAACTCATCCATGAATAAAGAGGAGATGTACTCCATTATTCATTCACTGAAAAGATTTTATTAACAACTTCCTTTTTCATTCTCATTAGCAGCTTCATTCATAATTTCCAAAATATTACGAGTTTATATAATTAATGAAAAACATGATTTCCAAATGCCAACATTTCTAGTTCAATTCCCAACTTCAACCAGAACCCACAACCTGTCTACGGAGCCTCTAAATACAATAGAAGAGTAATATGAAAATGTTAGCATCAAGGCCCCAGCTATACCTCAAAACACAGTACATGAGAAACAAAAGATACAAGACCCCAAAATGAAGTGGGGCTCACCAACTCAGCTGAAAAGAGTGCAATGCTATCACTGATCAATACCGCCTGCTGTTAAACCACTTGCATCCATTAAAGATGTAGCGCCCCCGGCAAAAGGGATGTTAGTACTGTCGAATATCATTAGTATGCATAGCTAAAAGTCCTCTTTCAAAATAGAATGCCCACATAAGAAAAGACAACACATAGAAACAACAGGTCATAATCAACAATATCCAAATGTTCAGTTAAAACATAATAATTTTCCAAATACGAACTTCATATACAATTTTGGTTGGGAGACCATTAGCACCGATATACCACCGTCTTTGTTAGCACGGAGTCCGATCACGCCTGATCGGCTAGGCCATCTCCCCATGAACAATGTGGTTTGACATGTGATGCGAAAGAAAGTTGTTACCAAGAGTAGTACCACCATATGCGCAATATGGTGTCTGATCTCCACCCGATCAGCTAGGCCGTGCGGGTTGACTTTTTCAATCCACAAAGGTTCCAGTTTCATCCCAATTAAGGGGAATAATATCACAATTTCCCAAAGGTTCTAATTTTATCCCAAATAAGGAAAATAATCACAATCCACCCATACACCGACACGTGTAGTTTCAGGTGTGTGCCTTATGACTCACTCTTCCTCGGTTTTGCTAATGATGCTCCCAAAAACATTTTTGATTTGATTTGCAAACAGAAATATCATAAATAAAATTGTACTCACCTCAACATCTTTCACATTATATAAATTCTCATTAGTATTCCCAGTCATTCACAACGATAATATTTCCTTGGCTCATTAGGCCATTCACAAGATTCTTTATTCCTAGCACGATGGCCGTATTTCATATTCCACACTTCCACCTCTTTCAATTTCAAAGATCACCATCAA
>AWOL01S0113815.1:0-14431 GCA_000715115.1 Nicotiana otophora
AAGTCATCTTCATTTGTGAAGTCCAGGAAGACGTTATAGTTGTCATATACTCAAATTTTGGCTCTGCCTTTGACTGGAAATCTCTCTCTGAATTTGGATCTTACTTTTTTAGTTTGGGGCCTAAAACACGCCTAACAATGGTGAGTCTACATTCATCAGCCATGATTACGTAATAATTCTTGGCTTTGAAGATTACCGCCGGAATACCATTGTGGGTGGTATGTCTAACAATGGCTGTTTCTCTGGGATGATGTGTATTGGTGGCCGGAATTGGGGTAGCAGCAGCGATAGTATTGGCGTAGGTGAGATTCTTTGAAATTGGTTCAGTAGATGGGTGTGCTGACATTGGGAGATCATTTTGATTAGTAGTACGCGCTTGGGGAGATTCGTCTGACGGCGCCATGAGGCGACGCGTAGCAGAGACACATCTAAGCTACCGTCTTTTGGGTGTTAACGACTAATTGTACGGAGAGAGAAATAATTTTAGAGAGATGTTAAGAGGTAAAGCCACTTATCTCTTTGTTCGCTACTTAGTTTAGTTAACAAGAAAACCTCTTACAAAATAACTTAAACAATGAGTAAAGAAGGAAATTCATCCAAACATGTGATAAGTTAAATAGAGTAAACCTTAAAATTTTAAAGTTAATAAGATAATTACTGTTTAATTTTAAATTAATTGATTATATGAATCTTATTATAGTCATTCCCCTCTTTCTAGGAATACATACTGTGCAACACATTGAATATTCAGCATAAGTAGACACTGTATATACACTAACCATCGATTTATTACAATTCTCTTTCTTTTCTTTTAATTTTTTTTTGAGCTTAGGACCGATAATGATTTGCGTGCAATGTTCAAATAAGCAGAGATAGATCATGGTGCAAACTGCAAAGGTATGAAATAAGTAAAGAGAAAACAAATATTTATCTATTTAGTCACATACAAGAATCAGAAGTAGGGGTATACATGGATCAGATTGGTCCAAAATTTTTCATTATCAAACCAAACCAATAGTATCGGGTTTTTAAATCTATAAACCAAACGAAACAAATAAAGTCGGGTTTTTCAATCTCGATTTTTCTCGGGTTTTTCGTTTTTTTCGGGGTTTTTCCCGGTAAAACCTTAATAGCACAAAATATATAACTTGTGCTCCAAATATTTCTTTAGTCCTAGTAAAATATAATTGTATTGTATTTTTCAAGAAAATTACACGATAATATGAGATAAGTCATAGCATTATACTAAAATATTCAATAACAAAGACAATAAAATTGCATAAAGTAAATATTATACTAATTAATAAGTCATAATGAAAATTAACATAATATGAAAATACTATATAGGTCATGCTAAAAGAAGTATAGCTAACAATTACTATTAAATACATAACTAAGCACTAAAGAAAAAGATAAACTAAGTTATGCATTTTTATTATAAACCAATGTAAAACTAATAAATAGACATCCAACCAATACTATCATCATTCTTAGTGTTGAATTGAATTTCTTTTGTTAGCATTAGTATTGATTTGAACTTTGTTTCAGTTACCACATTTATGAGCTATAACATTATTTACCATTCAAGAATGTTAAGTCCAAACTTAAAATAATGCGTTAAAAGAAAAAACTGTGAAAAAGTTTAATCAATATTCAATATTTATAAATTATATTACAATAAATATTTATATGTATAAAATATTTTTAAAAATTGTATAAATGTACTATCGAGTTGGTTTGGTTTCGATTTGACTTTTTTTAGTTAAAACCAAACCAAACCAATTATGGTCGGGTTTTATTTTTCAATACCAAATCAAACCACAATCAGTTTTGTTTTTCGATTTAACTCGGATTATCGGTTTTCTGTGTACACCCCTAATGAGAAGCATTAATATTTTATCATAATTCAAACTATTCTCTGTAAAACATACATCTCAGAGTACAATATCTTCTATTTTGCTAGACTTTTTTTTTTCCTTTAGAAATACATTTACACAAACAAAGAAAGTGTATAGATACGAACATATTGAAAGCCAAGGTGTAATCAACATTAAAAGGCATAGTAAGTGACATGTCCTCTCCAAGATTTTGAATAGGGGGACCTTTGATTGGAGCCGTTTTAAGAATGTCGCAACTTCTTTAGCCAACTCGTTTACTACTACATTAGGTAACTTCACAATCTTGTCAATAACATTTGTAGAATGTGCATGATTTTTCATCATAGTTATGCGACTAGATCTAGAAAATCATGCACATTTTTCAAATTTGACTGATAAGATTGTGAAAGATCCTAATATAGTGGTGAACGAGTTGGCTAAAGAAGATGCGACATATTTGAAATGACTACAATTGTCACGACCAAAAATCTCACCCGTCGTGATGGCGCCTATCTCAATACTAGGCAAGCCGAAAATCTCAATAAACCACAATTTCTTTCAAGATTGAAAATATAATATTTAATTACAATACAAACACTCCCCAAAACCTGGTTTCACTGAGTACATGGGCATCTAATATGAATACAAGTCTGGAAAATATAGTCTATAATAGTCTGAGACCAAATACTGTGAACAAAGAGATAGAGAAGGAGAGACAAGGTCTGCGGAACATGGCAGCTACCTCAAAATCTCCTGAAAATTAACCACGCGAAAAGATCAACACCCGCTATGTCCGGGAACACCTGGATCTGCACATGAAGTGCAGGGTGTAGTATGAGTACAAATAACTCAGCAAGTAACAATAATAAATAAGAAACTGAAGATTGTAACGAGCTACACAATTAAGGTTCATTTTCAGTAATTCCAGCAAAGAATAGGCATGCTATCAAATCTGGCAGTTTAATGTCAAATCAATTTTTATACAGTTCCTGTTCATGTAATCTGTATATCAACAATCTTTCAGAGATTTCACAACAATGACAGATAGCAACTTAGTGCAACAACAAATGGAAATCAAATACCACCTCTTAGGACAACAATCACTCTCTGGGCTCCCAGCCCTCATCACTCCCTGGGCTCCCAGCCTTCATCACTCACTCTCAATGGGTACCCGCGCTCACTAGGGGTGTACAGACTCATGAGGAGCTCCTACAGCTCAAGCGCTATAAGCATAGACAACTCACGTGCCATAATATAAATATCTGGATCCGCACGGCCAACTCACGTGTTGCACGACCAACTCACGTGCAATAATAATATAAAGATCCGTACGGCCAACTCACGTGCTGCACGGCCAACTTACGTGCAATAATAAGCCAATAAGGCCTGCTGCAGGCGGGCAGCCCCGATCCATAAAATATCCTCACAATCAGGCCCTCGGCCTCCCTCAATCATAAATCTCTCCAGTCTTTCGGGCTCTCAATAATCATGAAATCAGCCCAAACAACAATGATATGATTTATCAATAATAATAACAGAGACTGTGATAAAAATGTGCAAGTAAAAACTGAGACTGAGTAAATATAGCATTTAACAGGCAATTCAACAAGTACACGACCTCTGTGGGTCCCAATAGTACTATCACATAGCCTAAGCATAATTTCTAACATGATTTATAGTTAAATTTTATCAACACATAGAGGGCATATAGCTAACAACAAATTATTCAACTTTACAGTTTTTCGGGACGGACCAAGTCACAATACCCTCGGTACACGCCCACACGTCCATCACCTAGCATGTGCGTCACCTCCAAAATAATCACATGATACCAAAATTCGGGGTTTAATACCCTCAGGGCCAGATTTAAAACTGTTACTTACCTCAACCCATGTATTTATTTATTCTGCTATGCCCTTTCCACGAGAATTGGTCTCTGAAAGCCTCGTATCTAGCCACAATTAATTCGAATCAGTCAATACAAATTATTGTAATTAATTCCATAAAAAAATACTAATTTTTCCAATAAAGTTCAAAATTACTCAACAATCGCCCATAGGGCCCACATCTCGGAATCCGACAAAAGTTACAGAATAAGAACGCTCATCCAACCACGAATCCAACCATACAAATGTCACCAAAATCCGACACCAACTCGACTCTCAAATCTTCAATTAAAGTCTATGAAGATTTCTACCATTTTCAACCCAATCCTTACCCATTTGAACCTAACAATATTTCCACAACCTTATTGGTATATATACATGATACTCTACACCCAAGAATCATACTATTAATCACCCATCTTTACTCCAAACCCGAAATTGAAGAATTAGGGAAAGAAATTCTTACCTCTTTGAAGCCCTAGCAAGATCCTTGTGAAATCTTCAAACCTTGAACAAGAATTGATGGATAAATGACTAAGTCTTCACTTTCTCTCTCTAAAATGCTCTCACCTCTCTCTAAAATATCAGATTTTGTCTCAAAAGTGAGCTTCAAGGGCCATAAATCGAAGTTGGGTCGGGTCAAAAATTAGAAAGAATGGAAGCTCCGACACAGTTATGCGATCTCATAACAGGTATGCGGTCCGCACGCCGGCCGCATAATTTGGCCTCCAAAGCTGGGCGTTACTGACCTGTTCTGTTGTCATTATGCGGTCCGCATACTTATTCTATGGTCACATAATGCACTGCAATACAGGTCTGCGGTCGCATAGTGCACCGCAGATATTTCTCAAATCTTTCCCTCCTCCTGTTCCACTTTGCGACCATTATGCGGTCTGCAGAGTGATTCTGCAACCGCATAGTGGTCGTAGAAATGACCATTTGCCGACAAAAGTTTTCTTTACACTTCGGTGCATTGTTCAACCCAAAAAGTCCGAGTCGCGGCACCACCCAGAAATTTCTATAGTCTTTGTAATAATTGATTTACCTCGGCACCACCAAAACTTAATTTCCATAGCAAAATTTCTCCAAGGTCGTTACACATAAGTTAGCATCCGGTCAACCTTTTCAACTTAAATTCTAAATATTGGAACTAAGCGCTCTAAATCATTTCAAAGCCTCACCGAACCCAAACCAATTACCCCGACAAGCCAAATAACAACTGTAATTCACAATTTGAGCAGTAAATGGGGAAACGGGATTGCAATAGTCAAAACGACCGGCCGGGTCGTTACAACAATCGAAGGTACCCCGATGCCTAATCATGGAGGGGACATGCCACTCCCCATGCCTCTACCAAATGAAGAGAGCAATTCCATTCAACATTTTCTTTGGACCATTTATATGACATTGAAAACAAAAACTCAAATATCACTTGCAAAATGGAGGAAATGTAAAGAGAGAAAGTAGAGAATGCAAGTGAGGATGAAAACAAAGGAACAAAGATGGGGTCTTTTATAGTAGGTTTGAGGAGGGCATGGCAGAGTTGAAAAGAATTCCAAAACTATAAAATACGGATAGCTTGTAAATAAATTTCTATAATGCTTTACAATTAGATTTCAGAATTCAAAATTATACCTAACTTAAAAACCTACCAAAACATGAATTTAATTTTTGATTGCATGGCTAAATTAATTTTGTTTCTTTATTTGTGCGGTGAAAAATGTATAAACCTTAAAGTTGTTTCCTTATCTGCATATGCACTAATTTGTAAACAAACGCATTTTCTACTTACTTTCTAGCTAGTCTATAATACTAATCTTGCTAGGTTTTTGACTCACTAACGTGATAATTTGATTGATTTGTAATGATTGAATTATATAATGCTCATACTCATGTCACGTCGAGGTACTATAGGAAAAAAATAGCAAAATATTGATTTAGTTTATCGTAATCAATTAGTTAATATATTAATCGTATTCTGAAATACGAAAACAATCATGGCTTATTAAATTATCTAATCATGGCTTGATCACTTGACAGCTTGTCATGTATCCCCAAGAAAATCGACAGCTTGTCGGTCAATAATAGATATTTAAGTATTCCTTTCTTCATTTTGATTTGTTTAATTTATAAAACCTTAGAGAATTTTCATTTCAATGAAAACCTAAAATTTTTCAACACTTATCCTTTAAAAGTTAAAATATAATCTTAATATAACGATCTGACCGGTTGTTTTGAGCATTTACACTTCTTTCAACTATTTTGAAGTCTTGAATAACTTCCTGCGAGGTATTATGACTTGTGTGAATTGTCGGTTTTGGTTTTAAGATATTTCGGAGTTAGCTTGGAAGAATGAATTTTCATGTTGAAAGCTTAAGTTGAAATAGTTGATCGGATATTGACTTATATATAGATGACCTCGAAATTTAATTTTGATGATTTCAATAGCTCCGTATGGTAATTTTGGACTTAGGAGCGTGTCCGAAAAATTATTTGGAGGTCGGTAGAGGAATTAAGCTTGAAATGGCGAAAGTTGAACTTTTTGGGAAGTTTGACCGGGGGGATTGACTTTTTGATATCAGGGTCAAAATCCGATTCCAAAACTTTTAATAGGTCCGTTATATCATTTATGACTTGTGTGCAAAATTCGAAGTCAATCGGACGTGATTTGATATGTTTCGGCATTGTTTGAAGAAATGGAAAGTTTCAAAGTTCATTAGGCTTGAATTGAGCTGCGATTCCTGGTTTTAGCATTGTTTGATGTGATTTGAGGTTTCGACTAAGTTCATATGATGTTTTAGGACTTGTTGGTATATTTGGTTTGAGGTGGGCTTTGGTGTTGTCGATATCCGTTTGGGATTCCAAGCCTTGGAATAGGTTCGTATTGTGATTTATGACTTGTGCGCAAAGTATGGCGTCATTCCGAAATATTTTGGTATGGTTCGGACCCATTCGTTGAAATTTGAAAGTTTAAAGAAGGATTTCGATCGTCGATTCGTGATTTTGATGGGGTTGGTGTGATTTGCGACCCCGAGCAGGTTCATGTTATGTTATGGAACTTGTTGGTAAGTTCGGACGGGATTCCGGGGGCCTCGGGTGTGTTCCGGATGAGTCGCGAATCAATTTGGAGCTTTGTTGTATTGCTGAGAGGCATGAGTTCTGGTGTAATCGCACCTCCAGAAAATGGGCCGCAGGCGCAACGCCGCAAAATTGGCCAAGCAAGCGCAGGAGCGGATCCTAGCGGGGCAGTGCTGGGCCCGCAGATGCGGTCATTTCGCCGCAGAAGCGGAACCGCACCTGCAGAGTGGGCCAGCGCAGAAGCAAAGATTGACCAAAAGCCCTGGGCCGCAGAAGCGGGCATAAACACGCAGTTGCGCGAGTGCAGAAGCAGCTATTGGACTTAAGGTGCGAAGGTCGGGCTGGGCAGTGTGTTTATTTAAAATGGGGGTTTGGTTCAATTCCACTTTATTTCGTCTATGAGAGCCGATTTTGGAGCAACTTTTGAGTGCCCTCTTCATCATCTATTATGGGGTAAGTGATTTCTTCACATTGTGAGTTAAATACATGGTTTGTATATGGATTTAAGCATGAGAATTTGAAGAAATTTGAGATTTTGGTGAAAACACCTAGAAATTGGTATTTTTAGATTTTGACTGCGATTTGGAAATGGAATTAGGAATAAATTATACATTTGAATTCGTGGTGTTATGGGTAAGGTTTAGCTTCAAAAGGTTTCGGAATCCGGGCATGTGGGCTCGAGGGTTAACTTTATCGACTTTTCGAGCGGAGTTGGGAATTGTTTAAATTGATTAATTATGGGTATTAGAGTATATTTTGATTGACTTGCGCATTGATTGACTAGTTTCGGATTGTTTGGATTGAATTGAAGATTAGAGAGGCGTTGGAGCCGGTTTTGGAACTTCGGAGCGAGGTAAGTCTCCTGTCTAACCTTGTGAGGGAAAAACTACCCCTAGTTGATATTTATTGTTATGTGCAACTAGTTGTGGATCCTACGTACGCACGAGGTGGCGAGAGTCCGTACGTAGCTAAAGCATGATTATGTACGGGTATACTTAGGGCTTTATCATGTAATAATTGAATTATTTGAACTCGCTCTGCTGGCTTAATTAATTAAAGTTATAATTGAATTTAATTTAGAAATAAATATATGTATACTAGGCCGAGCCTTAACACTTTGAGTTGTGGGCGAGTTATTTGAGAAACAGTAAATATTATATTCATCTTGTGCTCACGTACTGTATTGTAAACACGTGTCTAGTAATTCGGTAACTTCCTTCCTTTCTTGAGGAGCGGGCCGAACTCCTCGGTAGTATAATAGATGCATCTATGATTCGTGCCGCCCGACCCTCGGTAGTGTACACATTATTCTGGGTTGGGCCGAACGACCTCGGCAGAATCGTGCGTTATATCGCTAGTAGTCCGAATATTCACGAGATAAACCTTCAACCGATGCCCGGTACTTTTATGGTTTTCCTTACTTATTTGATATCGACACTTGACATATTTCTGATATGTTAAGGTAGAGGTAGTATACAAGATCGAGAAATCTATACTTTAAAAGAAACATTTGGAAGATTATGAACTTTACAGACGAGCTTCTAGAATAATACAAATAAGGATTTGAATAAAATAAAGATGTCTGAAAGGAAACACACAGCTAAATTAAAGTAGACGGGGACTTCAGAACTGCGGACGTTGTACAGTTATACCTCAAGTCTCCTCTGGGTAGCTGAAATCCGAGCAAGTCTATAGTACGCCGCTGGGACCAACTCCGAAATCTGCACAAGAAGTGCAGAGTGTAGTATCAATACAACCGACCCCATGTACTAGTAAGTGCCGAGCCTAACCTCGACAAAGTAGTGACGAGGCTAAGGCAGGACGCTTACATTAACCAGTACGCAATCATAGTAATAACAACATTAATAGAAATAATACAATTATCTCGTTTCAACATTTAAAACCAACTCGGCAGTCATAATCAATTATAATTTCAATTAATTTCCATTGCGGCGTGCAACCCGTTCCAACAATATAATTATTCAATAAATTTTCATTGCGGCGTGCAACCTGATCCAACAATATAAACTTAAAAATAAATCAATTGTGACGTGCAACCCGATCCAACAATATAATTAAACAAATCTTATATCACGCCCCGAACCTGGGGGAGAGACTGGCACCCGGTACCTCACCTATCCTTGCGTACCAACTTGCGACTAAGGGGCTCTGAACATATAATGTCTTACTTTGGCCGTGGGCCACATTGCAAGATAAATTGCCAAGCAAAATATAAAACTGAAGGGAAACAAACGCTGACTAAATGTCAATATAAAGTTGGACCGGCAAGGCCGTCATAACTACTACAACTGACAAAACTAACAAAATATACATACAGGGCCGACAAGCCCAACATACTGCACTAACTGACAGGATATGTCTACAAGCCTGTACTGATGGATGTACCATGATCAGAACAGGGCCCCGACCTACCTATAACCTATATATATATATACACAAGATGTACATAATACTTCTAGACCCGGCAACTCCGAAAGACGTGGAGCTTACCGATAAAGTTGAACTCGGGCAACACCTACAGAGGAGGTCTACCCGTCTGTCTGTCTGAACCTGCACGTATGAAATACAGCGTCCCTAGAAAAAGGGACGTCAATACGAAATAATGTACTGAGTATGCAAGGCAATAAAATAACTGAAAGCTGAAACTGAACTGATAATATAATAACTAAAAGTAACTGGGAGTCAAAAATGATCTGGAGATATACTTTCCTGCTGATACTGACTCAACTATCTCAATATAGTAAGTAAAATAAATGTCCGGCACTATAAGGCTCGGAACGTGCAACTGCTTCGCCGTAGTAGGCTCGCTCATAGGCGCTCGGCCATACTAGGATTTATATCTCGGCCATTCTGGGCTCGCTCATAGGCTCTCAGCCACAGTAGGTTTGGTATATAACTTACCATCTTATCAGAGGTTGCCCAATAGGGGCCTGCCCACCGATTATAGCTCGATGGTGGTGAAACTATATCCTCTCTCTTGACTGAAAGAAGCCAATACTCAATGGAATATAAAGTCCTGATAAGGCAAAACACTGCAATTTATGAGACTAGTACACACATAATTAAGAATTATCTCAACTTACTTAAAATATTACTCACTTTTAACATACCCGGTACACTTTACTATCATGGTTATGTAGTACCTTGTATGGCACTAGTCCATAAATACCGGGTATTATGGCTCGTACCGTATTTTATCCCAAACCAACAACCTTCAATGAAACTCATTTTCTTTGATTCGTTTACCCTTTATCTTTCACAATAGTTACTAATTGCTTGTTATAAATAGCATAAATGCTTATAATCTCAAGAAAATCTCATCCCCGAGTCTACGTCAATTAACTGAAGACTAAACTTTAACGTACGAAAACGCGAGATGTAACATCTTAAATGTAAAAATACTCTAATAAATACCACATTTAATAAGTAATTATTAGGCAACAAAGCATACAATTATTATGATTTATTTAAGAAACAAGTAATGACAAGTAGCAATTAATTGTGAGAATTAAGGATGAATTAGGTATTTTTCATATTTACTTATGCTAAATGTCAAGTAGCAATTAAGACACATAAATCAAATAAGCATGTAACAATTATTGCATGAATTCAAGAATTGATAATTGACAAGGAATATGAGAGAAATAATTATTATAATAATTAATTTTACAAAGTATAGGCACTCGTCACCTTGCCTATACATCGTTACACATGAAATTCATGTAGCAAATAATTCAAGGGTTCTATTCCCTCAAGTCAAGGTTAACAACGACACTTACCTCGCTTTGCAACCAAATTCAAGAATCCAATAAACCTTTGGCTCGTGAATACATGTCCGAAATCCTCAAATCTAGTCATAAACAATTCAATATACTCAATACAAATCATAGGAATTAATTTCATATGAATTTACTAATTTTTCCGATTAAAATCCGAAATTCATCTAAAAAATCATCAGTGGAACACACATCTCGAATCCCGGAAAGACTCACAAAAACTGAACACTCGTTGCGATACGAGTTCAACCATACAAAAATTATCGAATTTCGAAATCAGATTGGCTTTCAAATCTTCATTTTATATTTTTGGAAGATTTTATAAAAAAAATAATTTTTCTTCCATAAATTCACAAATTCATGATGAAAATGAGTATGGAATCATGAAATATAATTAATATAGGATAAGGAACACTTACCCCAATTTTTCCTTGTGAAAATCGCCCAAATATCGCCTTACCCGAGCTCAAAATCGTGAATAATGAAAAATGGGAAGAAATCCCATTTTCAAAACTTAAGTTCTGTTGTCTAGATTTTTACACATCGCGATCGCGGGAATTCGTTTGTGATCGGGTGAACAATTTCTGCCTAGGTTCATTTTACTCTTCGCGATCGCGAAGAACAAATTTGACGGCCCAGCTTCTGCCTCATTTCCTCTTCGCGGACGCGATCCACTCTATGTGTTCGCGGTGCACTGGGAGCTAACCTTCCGCGATCGCGTGCCTATCTTTGCGAACGCAAAGGGTAAAAATCATGGCTCACAATTATCTCTTCGCGATCGCGGGAATGGCTTCGCGACCGCGAAGCACAATGCCCCAGATGACAGCTGAAGCTCAAAATCCAGACTTTTCCAAAGTTCAAATGGTCCGTACGCTATCAGAAACTCACTCGAGCCCTCGGGGCTCTAAACCGTACATGCACACAAGTCCAAAAAATCATACGAACTTGCTTACACGATCAAAACAACAAAATAATGCCTAGAACTTCGAATCGGATACCAAATCAAATAAAAGTTTTAAGAAAACTTTAGAATTTTTATTTTAACAACCGGACATCCGAATCACGTCAAACCAGCTCTGTTTTTTACTAAATTTGGTAGACAAGTCATAAATATAGTTATGGAGTTACATCGGGTTACGAAACCAAAATACGGACCCGTTATCAACAAAGACAAATCTCTTAAGTCATTAAACCTATAAACTTAAATATTTCGACAACATGCGATAACTCGAGCTAGGGACCTCCGAATTTGATTACGGGCATACGCTCAAGTCCCAAATCATGATACGGACTGTCAAAATACTGATCCGAGTCCGTTTGCTAAAAAAGTTGACCAAAGTCAACTTAATTGAGTTTTAAAGCTCTATTTGATATTTTAATTCATTTTTCACATAAAACCTTTCTGGAAAATTAAATGGATTGTGCACGTAAGTCAAGGAGCGGTAAATAGTATTTTTCAAGGTCTTAGAATACAGAATTAATTATTAAATTTAAAGATGACTTTTTGGGTTATCACATTCTCCACCTCTAAAATAAACTTTCGTCCTCTACTGGAATTAGAAAAGTACCTAAGGTGGTAAAAAGGTGTAGATATTTACTCCGCATGTTCGACTCGGACTACCATGTAGCTGCCTCAATTGATTGACCTCTCCATTGCACCTAAACTGAAGTATAACTCTTAGACCTCAACTGTCGAACCTGCCAGGCTAGGATAGCTATCGGCTCCTCTTTGTAAGTCAAATCCTTGTCCAATTGGACTAAGCTGAAATCTAATATATGGGACGGATCAACATGATATTTTCAAAACATACTCCAGCATAATATACTAAAATTCCAATATAATATATAGCATAAGTATACTGGAATTTCAGTATATTATACTGGAGTTCCAGTATAATATACTGGAGTTCCAGTATAATATACTGGACTTCCAGTATAATATACTGGAGCTTCAGTGTAATATACCGGTCCAGCATAATATGCTGGAAGTTCATACACAGGTGCTCTAATCTCCAGTATATTATGCTGGAACTTTCCGCGTGTTAGAGTTCCAGCATAATATGATGGAAGTTCATACACAGGTGCACCGATCTCCAGTATATTATGCTGGAACTTTCTGTGTTCTAGCAAAATAGTGGATAGTTTTCAGTAATTTTACAAACGCTGGCTATTTTTGAATAACGAGTCCGAAATCTGGCTAGCCCGTGCTATTTTTACGATTTGTATTGCCCCATCCCTCCCTCCCTTTTTGTTTTGGTAACTATATCCCAATTGATGAGGTGACATTTTTTCTTTTCATTAGTGCTACCCCGCAAGAAGTTCCTTTGTATAGCATCTATCTTATTAGTAGTGGCTTTGGGAAGACCGTAAATTTGCATCACATGGTTGGGTATGGATGCGAGGGTAGCTTTAATTAAGCTAGACCTTCCTGCTATGTTTAGGAAGTTTGTTTTCCATCCTTGTAATCCAGTGTTGAGCCTATCAATAATAAATTGAAAGTCCTTTTTGGCTATTCTATGGTCGATCATTGGGAACCCAAGGTATTTCTCAAAGTTGGTTGCTTGTTTCATGGACAAACTTTGGCTAATGTGATTTTTAACATCTTGAGGAGTGTTATTGGAAAACAGGATTTTAGACTTGTTAAAATTAATAGTATGCCCGATAAACTGCAAAGCTTGTTCAAGGTATAAATGAGGGAGTTGCAGTATTTTTGGTTGGCTTCCATCATTAGTATTAGGTCATCAACAATGAAAAAGTTGGGATATGGGAGGTCCTTTATTAGAAATTTTGATGGGGTCCCACCTACAACAGTCTATTTCGTGGTTAATGAGTCTAAAGAGCACTTTCATACAGATTATAAAGAGATATGGGAAAAAAGGATCCCCTTGCCTAATGCCTCTAGAGGGTAGGAAATATTATGTACACGAGCCATTTATTAAGATAGATGTTGAAGTAGTAGATATGCATGGCATAATAATATCAATTAGATTAATAGGGAAATTGAGAGACTTTAGCGAGAACATCAAAAGGACCACTCTATCTTATCAAAAGCTTTTTCCAGGTATATTTTAATCATCATCTTGGCCTCTTTGCCCTTGGTTTTTTTGAAGTGATTTAAGACTTCTTGCACGATGATAGCAGTATTAGAAGCACTTCTTCCTTTAATAAAACTAGTTTGTGTAGGGTGAATGATATTGGGTAGGAGGGACTTAATCCTATTTACTATAATTTTGGTAACTACCTTGTATGTCGTATTACAAAGACTTATGGGTTTATATTGCTTAATGGTTTCAGCATTTGGGCATTTAGGGATAAGACAGATGTAAGTATTGTTCATATTATCCATCATTTTCTTATTTACCGTATTTGGTCTCAGACTTGTAATCGTAATTAGATGCTCATGTACTCAGTGACACCAGGTTTTGGGGAGTTTTCGTATCAGTAATTGTGGAATTATGTATTGTATTTAAATATTATATTTGTAGACTTAAAAGAAATTGTGGTTTATTGAGATTTTCGGCTTGCCTAGTATAGAGATAGGCGCCATCACGATAGGTTAGGATTTTGGGTCGTGACAATAGGCATGCTTTTCAAGTATAACAGTGAAAACCCAAATCTTTTACTGAAATCACCAAAATATGAGTAAATCTGGAAAACAAACTGTGATTTTTCCCAAAAACTACCAACAACAGGTAAGATGTTTCATTTTTAGATGGCATGAGGAAAGTATATCTTTATGCCTACATATCAATGTGTATGTGAAATCATGAATGATGCAATACCGTACAGCATG
>AWOL01S0113816.1:14398-28906 GCA_000715115.1 Nicotiana otophora
GGGTGAGAGAGTGTGAGGGCGGCGGATTGGAGGGGGATGATTAGGTTTTGGGGGTGATGGGTTAATTAAAGAGGCGGATTAGATGTGGGCCGTTGATCTTAGAAATCAACAGCCAAGATTAAAAAAGGGTTGGGTCAGGTCGTTTCGAATGGGTTACTGGCCGGGTTTAGAGGGTTGGGTCATTTCGGTTTGGGCTGTGGTATTTGGGCTAGGTTTTGAGGGTTTTGGGCCATTATTTGGTCCGAAATTGGTTTAAAAGTGGGGCTGTTATTTAAATATCCAATATTTATCAAAAATAATTTATACAATTAATTAATAAATAATAAAAAATATTATTTGTGTACTAAAATGATTAAAAATAACTACTTAACATTATAAAAATATAAAAAGTCATTTTCTGCATAAATAATATAATTATATATGCATGTGGGCTATTATTGCAAAAATATGCAATTTAGCCTTAAAAATGCAAATGTAGTTATAAGAAATGCACTGAAAAATATTTAAAACCTCATGCTGGTGTAAATGATAAGTTTAGATGATTAAATCATCATAAAATAATTTGGAGGATAATTATTGAATATTTATACAATAAAAATGCAGAAATAAATTGGTTTTAAAGTCTTTAAATATCATGGAAAATTATACAAAATACTTGTGTATGCTTATAAATCAAATGATGATGCATATGCACTATTTTGAGAGTGTATATATATATATATAAGTGAAATTCAATACTTCAATATTCATAACAGTTGAACTACACTTGTTATATAGTATTTTTGTAGCTATATTGTAGAAAAATTGTAGAACACATGAAGTATAAAAAAACATCACCACTGAAATAACAGAGCAAACCTGCAATTGTATTCGAATTAGAGATACTGCATTCCAAATCAAAAACACGCACTGTTATATATAGCGGATACATTCCTAAACTTTTGTTTTCCTTTTTCGTCTCCATGTCTACTCGAACTCCCATATCGTTCCGAATTTCTATTGGAGGACAATGTTCGTTGACAATGTATTTAATTTCGATGATTTTTTCTGATGTATCTGTTACATCCCATGTTTTCGTACATTGAAGTACATCATAAGTAAATTGATGGAAGCTCGGAAAATGAGATGTTACATCCCGCATTTTCGTACATTGAAGTTTCGTCGTAAGTTAATCGACGTAAGCTCGAGAATGAGATTATTTTTGAGGTTATAAGTATTGTGATATTTCAAACGTGTTCGTGAAGGTGAGAGTGTAAGCAAATCGAAGAAAATGAGTTTCGTCGAAGTTTGTCATTTTGAGATAAAATACGGTCCAAGCTATAATACCTCGTATTTATGGACTAGTGCCATACAAGGTACCACATGACCATGATAGTAAGGTGTATAAGGTATGTTAAAAGTGAGTAGTATTTTAAGTAATTTGAGATAATTCTTAATTATGTGGGTAATTGGTTAATTATTGAATTAGTGGGGGATTAATAAATTGATTAAGGAGAAGGGGTGAAAATTTAGATAGGGTCAAAGTGTAGTAACGTGGCAGCTAAAGAATCAAAGAATTATGACTCAAAAGTAACTAAGTTATGTGGCAATTCTTAAAGAAAGTGAGTCATTTCCATTTAATAATAGATAGACACATAAAACGTGAGTCATGTCCATTATTAAAAGACACAAGTCACAATTCCATTATGATATGCATTCAAAACAGAAATGTTTGTATGTTACAAAACCTAAGTTTCAAACGCAAGTCATATAGCAAATGCTAAGTACGGATCTTCAACTGTTCATACAAGATTTCATAGCATCTCCAAGGAATCAAATGAGAATTCTTAGTATTTTAAGCAACGAATTTTTCCCTACTCCGATCTTGCCGTCATGTGTTTTGTCAAAATTAACGTGTGTTAGAGGAATTGTCAAGAGAATCGACTCAGGTATGTTAAGGATGTCCCTTCTTTCTTTTTGGCATGATCTATACGACACAAACGACACGAGCAAATGCACAACTTCCATAAATGACTATATTCATAGAAATACTAGAGATGCTTATGTTCTTGATTCCCCATGTGTCATATTATTTTATCATCTGTTCATGGGTCTTAAAAATACGTAAGTTGGTAAAGTTTATTTCATGATATTAATCAGAGGCATAATGGTCTTATGACGTACCGAGAGATTTTATTAATGTATTTCATATGCATTTCATGCATTTATACATGCACATTGACCCATGACCAGATGGCGTTATATATGCGTATATATATGTATATATATGTATATGGGATATGAGAAAGGTTATGGCGTTATATACACACCACCACCTAATCAGCTGGTAGACGTTGATGATTTGCCCACAGTGGCCGAAATGATATGATGGGATGCCCTCAGAGGCTTTATGATATTATGAACGCATATACCTATGCATGGTATGACATTTATACGCATATGTATGACATTATAAAAATGAAATGATTCACAGAGCTATGCAAGCGTACATGTCGAGTCTTTTACTCCATGTTTCTCTCATGTCTATTATTTATTGATTTTTATTTCTTACATACTCGGTACATTATTTGTAATGACGTCCCTTTTGCCCGGGGACGCTGCGTTTCATGCCCGTATGTCCCGATAGACAGGTCGAGAGCCCTCCAAGCAGGCTATCAGCTCAGTGGAAGATGTTGGTGCGCTCCATTTGCTTTGAAGTTGCTTGTTTGGTTAGTATGATTTAGACGGGTATTTTTTGGTATGGCGGGACTCTATCCCGACCTTTATGAAAATTATGTATCCTTAGAGGCTTGTAGACAGATGTCATGTACGTAAACGATTGTATGGCCTTGTTGGCCTATGTTCAATGTACGAGTGGTTATTTTGGTCTTATAGGCACATATGTCTTATGTATAAGTTGGTATTACATGTTGTATTCTACTTATCCCATGGCAGCTTTCCGATTCAGTTATCTATGATAGTATGACATGAAAAGATACGTTATATTGGTACTCGGTTGAGTAAGGTACCGGGTGCCCGTCGCGGCCCATCGGTTTGGGTCATGATAAAAGTGGTATCAGAGCAGTTCTGTCCTAGGGAGTCTACAAGCCGTGTCTAGTAGAGTCTTGTTTATGGGTGTGTTATGCACCACATTTATAAGCAGGAAGCTACAACGCATTTAGGACTATCACTCTTTCTTCTTACTCTAGATCGTGTGGTAGAGCTCAGTTGTAAGAACTCAATTTCCTAAACTCTATCTTATTCATAATACGACGATGCCTACATCCAGAAAGACGGTTGATAAGAGATATAGCGGTGGAAGAGTTGAGTCAGAGGAACTCGATTTTGCATCATACTTATGATGAGTAAATGTGAAGTCTTCATCAGATCTTGTGTGTATTAAGACGTGTAAGCTTCTTGATAAGGAGCCTTAAGGCAAGAATATCTATCCAACCCTATGGTGAAAGGCAATGAGAGATTTAGAAGATAGATACAAATTTCAACAAGTAAAAGAAGCAAGGTGAATAAGGGTACCGGGTACCCAGTTAGTAAAGATGATCATTATCTACAAGTCAGGAAGAGAAATATAAGAAATTTGAGTTACCTTCAACAGTAATAGAGGTATGTACAATTGGCCACACCCATCTCATTTATGCCTTATGGGGGCTAACAAAAGTAGTATAAGAGAATGACGAATATCAGGATCCGTCTAGGGTAAGAATAACCCAAAATGGTGAATGGATTGTTTGTGTTAGTTGACATTTCCGACGGATATAGCAAATGTGGTAATAGATCTCCTTGTGAGATACCCAGATGGTGCACTCTAGAATAGTGCAGCTAGATATGAATACTAGAATGCTCAAAGACATACTCTGGAATCCTGGAAGGAATAAATATTACCCTAGTACGGCTCCCGTCCTTAGTAGAAAGATAATTCTAGACAACCCGAAGAGCCAGTGGATGGAGCAAAAGGGAGCTAAAAGCAAAAGAATATCTTGTTGAAGTTTTCAGATAAAGTGATGGACAGAAATGTTAGCAAGAAATAAGAAGAGAGCTAATGAAGCATTAAGAGTAAGATGTGATACATGGATGACAACGGTAGAGAAAACAAATGATAGTATTACAGAGTCTATAGTCAAGTAAAGGGAAAAACGAGAGGTGACAGGCCTTGAAACAACAAAAGAGTATAGGCCATAAAGTCATATCCTCACTTCGAAAAATAATTTCGTGACTCCAACACAACTACCAAAAGGAAAAGTTAGACCCCAGAATAATAGAAATCAATATGGACTGGTGAACAAGATAAACTGAACATGAATTAGGAACTGAGTGACTTGATAATAGTCAGCATCATGAGAATTTCAGATTTTCGTTTCGGTGATAATAGAATGGACAACAGAAGACGATTCATGAGAAATTCAGAGAATGGTCATTCAGGAAGACGCTTCCCTAAAGCAAGCAATATGAGCAAAGTTAAGCTTAAGGGATTGTATGTGCTAGTTGCACTAAGTGTCACAATTGCGAGTAAGGGAATTTGTTATCCTTGGTACAGAAGGATTGCCGCAAGGCGAGTAAGGGTAATTGATGTTGTGAAACGACACCAAAGATGAAGAGGTAAAACATCTATAGGTAGATCCTCGTGGCTTCAGCTCTTAGTGCTCCCCTAAGGGGGGGAATATAGAGTGATGCGGCATTAAGTCAGAATTAAGTGATTCTAGTAATTATGGAATGGTAAAGGAAGAATGCGATGAAAATGAGAAAGGAGTGAACTTACACTTACCCAATCCTACAAATATGCTATGATTCCAGAACATTATGCAAGCACGACGTCAAGGAGAAGAAGTAAGGGTTTCTGCCTCAGTTGTTATTGATAAATAAGGAGCCAGTGCGAGATATAAGTTAATGCAAAGGAAATAACCCAAGAAATATTACACGAAATATTGATATGAGAATGGGCCAAAGAGTAGTTAGTAGTTGATCCAGGAAGAGCCTAGTTATGGCTAAACAAGAGGACACAAACAAATCAACAGATTGTGCAAGATGAACATAGTGAACCCTAACATGGGGAATTCAGTCTCGCAGATATGACATTGTGATACTTGAGAAATATTCAGATAGGAGTGGTAGTAAAGGTACTGTATGAGTGTTACAGAAATAAAAGAGAGTCCCACTGGGAAGACAGTCAAAATATTAGTTCAGAAGCAACCTTACAATCACAAGGGCGTGGAGGTAAGTAACTACGAGTAATTATTGGCGAGGAAGGACATCAAAAAAAGAATTCATCGGGTATACGATGTGATAAGCTCACATCTTTACAAGAATCAGAGGATCTTCCCTAAGTACTACAATGAAAGACTAGCTGAGGAAGTAAGGAAGAAGGCTTCAACCTAAGCTCAGTAACCTAAGGAGGAAATGGTTTTGTAACAACAGTCTCACAACAACATTGTATGCACTCTATAGGAAAATGGCACCTACCATGGCTAATGAACGGGAAGTAAAGTCAAAAGTAATTTTCGAGATCATATGAGTTGCACGAAAATTCTGGCATGCGTGGGAATTGAGATAAGCTAAGTATGCACGCAACAAGGGGGTAGAAAGACCAGGAAAAGTAATAGCTTACGCTTAAAGAAAGTTGAGAAGGAATGAAAGGAATTATTCGATCAATGATCCAGAGTTAGTTATGTTATGAACGCACTTGAGAATTCGGAGCATTATCCATGCAGTATATATGTTGACAATCATACAGTCGTAGAAGACTCCGGTATAAGTTAAAAGAAAGAATTGAGTCCAGGTCATAGACAAAGGATTGAATTGTTAAAAAATTGTATCATGGATATTCCACAACGCCCATGAAAGGTTAAAGTAATAATTAATACCAGGAGCCACAGATCGGAAGATAGCTTATGCCTGCCTACATGAAGGCTGATCAGAAGAAAGAGCAAACTAAAGAGTTACATCAACTAAGTAAATCATGAGTCTGATTATTGAACCCAGAAAATTTTAGATATCGTGATTGAGAAAATTGCAGAATTACTCTTAATATTAGAGGTGCAAGAGAGATAGTACAACAACCATATTTTATGACGGCTCTACGATAAAGCAAGTTAGAAGAATACTCGCCTTGTAAGAAGTCAGTATGAAGCTCCCACCGGATTATGTATGCACCAGAGGTGCAAGTATTATAATAGAACTTCAAGTTGTGAATGTGAATCATACCTATGTGGAAGGGGGGTCATGAGAGAGATAGAAGACGTGATGCGAGATTATAAGGTAAGTAAGGTAAATGTGAACAACGTACGAGATACTCAGGTGCAGAAGGTTATGAATAATCTATACTTCAGATAGAGGTCTAGAAGCGATAAGATTTAATATCCAGGAATGATAGCGGCATCGTTAGTGGCATATTTTCCAACCTATGGTTTCTACTTATCGAGAGGTCTAGTTAAGAGAGTAAAGAAGAGTTAGAGACGATGTGGTATCTCGCTTGATATTCCAGAATGACATAAGGAAATCTATGGTGCAGCAATTTGAAGGAAGGTTGCGAGTAGTCTAAATAGATACGTATAGGTCGCAAGCTAAAGTATAGTAAAGCGACAAGGATTTATGACAGGAATAAGGATAAGAAAGGGCGAGTGAGAAGGTGACGAGAATGGATAAGTTCTCAGGATTAAGCCCATGAAAATAAGAGAATTGATGATTTCTCTAAGTTATATAAAGCTTAATATAGCCTGACTGAACTCAAAGAAGTCTAAGACTAATGGCATTTAGAAGGGATAGAATGCCGCCCTGATAGTACAATGAGGGTGTAATTGTGATAGATAAAGGATGGCGATTGGGCCTTCGATTGAGTAATGATTTGATGAATTGTACATGATTAAAACCCACGTAAGGAGAATCACATTGGGATGCTATGAAATACGATTATGGAAGTATAGTATCGTATCGCCCCCAGGTGGATTAGGAAAATCACTTCAAATGTTCCACGATGCAACGTGAGCCCTAGTGATTATGTAAGAGGTTTTAAGTTATCCGTGGTAGATTGTAGAACAATATTGAGGTGAATCAACAATGGATGGACAAAAGTCACAAAATATGAGATGAGATTAGGCCGTCATTCTTAAGATGAACAACAATGAGGAAGTATTAAAGGACTTAGATTTATACATATGGGATAAGCAACGAAAGTAACCTGAAGTTCGGTAGCAGACCTCAGTAATGATAAATCGAAGTAAGAGTTATGGTATCGTATGCCCTACCTAGATGCAGTAAAAATCATGCGGATGGATAGCCAGGTCTATGAAATAAGATAAAGCAATATTCGTAAGTTCGACAAAGTATCGAGCAAAGAACTTTAGTACACCTATAGATGCTCAGAGGGACATCTTGTCAAGTTATGTATATGTCGAAGCCTAGAGATTGGCTAACAGCTGAAGAGAAGAGTCGCGTAGGCGCACATACAAGGAAAAAGTCGTACAGGCTGCATGACAGAAGGTAGCAACAGATTCCGACCACAAGTCGTGGTGTGAGAAAGAGGCCTAAAGGGGGGAATGCCCTGGCCTTTGGAATTATTCACAAAACAGTTTCCTAGATGGCAAGGAGAGTACTAAAGTATTCGGAATGCATAAGTCATGAAAATGATAAGTGCATCAGTCAACATTCAAGGACGAATGTTCCAAAGAGGGGGGATGATGTTACACCCCATATTTTCGTACATGGAAGTATGCCATAAATAAATTGATGGAAGCTCGAAAAATGAGATGTTACATCCTGCATTTTCGTACGTTGAAGTTTCGTCGTAAGTTAATCGACGTAAGCTCGGGAATGAGATTATTTTTGAGGTTATAAGTATTATGCTATTTCAAACGAGTTCATGAAGGTGAGAGGGTAAGCAAATCAAAGAAAATGAGTTTCGTTGAAGTTTGTCATTTTGAGATAAAATACGGTCCAAACTATAATACCCCGTATTTATGGACTAGTGCCATACAAGGTACCACATGACCATGATAGTAAGGTGTATAAGGTATGTTAAAAGTGAGTAGTATTTTAAGTAATTTGAGATAATTCTTAATTATGTGGGTAATTGATTAATTATTGAATTAGTGGGGGATTAATAAATTGATTAAGGAGAAGGGGTGAAAATTTGGATAAGTTGAAAGCGTAGTAACGTGTCAGCTAAAGAATCAAAGAATTATGATTCAAAAGTAACTAAGTTATGTGGCAATTCTTAAAGAAAGTGAATCATTTTCATTTAATAATGGATAGACGCATAAAATGTGAGTCATGTCCATTATTAAAAGACAAAGTCACAATTCCATTATGATATGTATTCAAAACAGAAATGTTTGTATGTTACAAAACCTAAGTTTCAAACGCAAGTCATATAGCAAATGCTAAGTACGGATCTTCAACTGTTCATACAAGATTTCACAGCATCTCCAAGGAATCAAACGAGAATTCTTAGTATTTTAAGCAACGAATTTTTTCCTACTCTGATCTTGCCGTCACGTGTTTTGTCAAAGTTAACGTGTGTTAGAGGAATTGTCAAGAGAATCGACTCAGGTATATTAAGGATGTCCCTTCTTTTTTTTTTGCATGATCTATACGACACGAACGAAACGAGCAAATGCACAACTTCCATAAATGACTATATTCATAGAAATACTAGAGATGCTTATGTTCTTGATTCTCCATGTGTCATATTATTTTATTATCTGTTCATGGGTCTCAAAAATACGTAAGTTGGTAAAGTTTATTTCATGATATTAATCAGAGGCATAATAGTCTTATGACGTACCGAGAGATTTTATTAACGTATTTCATATGCATTTCATGCATTTATACATGCACATTGACCCATGACCAGATGGCGTTATATATGCGTATATATATGTATATATATATGTATATGGGATATGGGAAAGGTTATGGCGTTATATACGCACCACCACATAATCAGTTGGTATACGTTGATGATTTTCCCACAGTAGCCGAAATGATATGATGGGATGCCCTCAGAGGCTTTATGATGTTATGAACGCATATACCAATGCATGGTATGACATTTATACGCATATGTATGACATTATAAAAATAAAATGATTCACAGAGCTATGCAAGCGTACATGTCGAGTCTTTTACTCCATGTTTCATTCATGTCTATTATTTACTGATTTTCATTCCTTACATACTCGGTACATTATTTGTACTGACGTCCCTTTTGCCTGGGGACGCTGCGTTTCATGCCCGCATGTCCCGATAGATAGGTCGAGAGCCCTCCAAGTAGGCTATCAGCTTAGTGGAAGATGTTGGTGCGCTCCATTTGCTTCAGAGTTGCTTGTTTGGTTATTATGATTTAGACGGGTATTGTTTGGTATGGCGGGACTCTATCCCGACCTTTATGAAAATTATGTATCCTTAGAGGCTTGTAGACAGATTTCATGTACGTAAAAACTTGTATGGCCTTGTCGGCCTATGTTCAGTATACGAGTGATTATTTTGGTCTTATAGGCCCACATGTATTATGTATAAGTTGGTATTACATGTTGTATTCTACTTATCTCACGGCAGCTTTCCGGGTCAGTTATCTATGATAGTATGACATGAAAAGATACGTTATGTTGGTACTCGGTTAGGTAAGGTACCGGGTGCCCGTCGCGGCCCATCGTTTTGGTCGTGACAGTATCGATCATTAGATGCTCTGCGATTGCAGAATTCAATTGACTATAATTTGAATCATCGATGACTACAATTCTGTCAATATTAAAATCTTTGTATCTCCCAAAGCTATCCCAATTACCATTTAGCTGAAGCATAATAGCTATTTTTGACATTATGTCGCGGAATTCAATACAATTGTAGATAATTGTTTGCAATTTATTTTTCAAAACCTTCGCTTATGGTTGTGAAACAAGAGGAGATAGAGAAAACCAGAGTATCAGCGATGATAAACTGAGAAAATCGGCGTAATAGTAGGCTTAAATCAATTGCGATGATTGCATCACAAAATTCTCGGAAGAATCCTACGCCATCCCAAAATCCCGCGTCTTAAAAAGGAAGGCCACTGCATAAATAATTCTAGTTTAAATAAATATATATAATTTGTAGACAAAACATGTTTAGGCCGGGTAATTAAGTAAACATGGATATTTTTGATAATAAAGCTTCATATAATGTATAGGAACGAAAAAATCCCTATAATATATATGTATAGATCCCGTTTGGATGGGCTTATTTTAAGTGACTTTTAAGCCAAAAGTCATAAGTTAGAAATTCTTGCTTTTGGCTTATTTTTGTCATTTTAGCTTAAAAATAAGTGCTTAAAAGCACTTTTTTACGTTATCCAAACACTACAAAATGGCTTAAAAGCTATTTTAGCTTAAAACAACAACAACAACAACAACCCAGTATAATTCCACTAGTGGGGTCTGGGGAGGGTACCCTACCCTGGGGTAGAGAGGCTGTTTCCGATAGACCCTCGGCTCCCTCCCTCCAAGAACTCCCCACCTTGCTCTTGGCAAGATTCGAACTCACAACCTCTTGGTTGGAAGTGGAATGTGCTCACCACTAGAGCAATCAACTCTTGTCTATTTTAGCTTAAAAGCACTTAAAATATGCCAATCCAAACGGGCTCATAATCATGAGATACTTTCTGGGCCAAGTAATTGGGTTTATACTTTGCGGGCCGATATGGCAGGGCTTGGATCAAAGAGGAACACTTGGGTCGGGTCATTACGATTCGGAGGCTGACGTGTATATATGACTCCGCTAAAATATCCGAATAGATATCTTATCGTCAAGCTCTGCCAACTGAAGCCATTTTTCCCACTACTATGAAGCTAACCGGAAGAAGAAGAAACTGAATTGATTAAAAATGGCCTTGTCGACGGCGAAATTCACAGAATTGCCACCACATTTGTTCTCCTCGTTTTCTACTCCTTCTACTCGACCTGCATTCTCTCTTTTCCTTAAACCCTTCTCATCTCTTCGCCGCACCGGCGGCAACACCAGAACCAACAACAGGGATCAACGGAAACCCTACCGAGATTCAAATTCCAATTCTACCCCTGTGAAGTCCAAGCCAAACAAATCTCACTCTTCTACTTGGCTAAACAAATGGCCCAACACATCTCCTCCAGTAGAACATTCGTCGTCCAATTCAAGAACTTTCGATTCCAACACGGAAACTAAATACTTCGACGAGAACAATAGTAGAGTAGGGACCACTGCCATAGAGAGGATTGTACTCCGTTTGAGAAACTTAGGATTAGGCTCTGACGATGAAGATGAAAATGAAGAAGAGGAAAATTCAAATTTGAATTCTAGTTCGGCAGTGCCGAGTATAGGCGAAGAAGAAAAATTAGGGGATTTATTGAAGAGAGATTGGGTTCGACCGGATATGATACTAGCAGAGAGTGATGATGATGAGGGAGATGATACATTGTTGCCGTGGGAACGGAGTGTGGAGGATGGAGAGGTGGTGGTGGAGGAGCAGAGGGGAGGGAAGAGGAGGACAGTGAAGGCACCAACATTGGCTGAGCTAACAATTGAGGATGAGGAATTGAGGAGGCTGAGGAGAAATGGTATGACTTTGAGAGAAAGGGTTAGTGTACCTAAGGCTGGGATTACAGGAGCAGTGTTGGAGAAGATTGACTATGCTTGGAGGAAGAATGAGCTGGTTAGGCTCAAGTTTCATGAGGTTTTGGCTCATGATATGAGGACTGGCCACGAGATTGTTGAGGTTGGTGCACTTGGCTTTACCCCTATAGCTTTATGTTGTCCCATTTTATGAAGCATACCTTCCCTTTTTTAGGTTGTTTAGAAAAGAATGACACCTTTCAATATTTAGAAATAATTTAATTTTAAACTTCTCATTTTAACTTTAATAAGGTGATTTATAGCCACACAAATGTCTATGACATGTTTAACCACAAGTTTCAAAAGTCCGTGATTAGTCAAACACCGCCACATATATTGGGACGAAGGGAGTATTTCTTTCTATTTGCCTTGCTTTCTTTTGGCATGAATTTGTTTGACACTTTAGAATATTTCCAAAACTTGTGTCCTAAAGATTGCTTACATATTTTGTTCTTCATATATTGTCCTTGTGCTGGCCAAGATTACATCCTATGGTATTAAACTAAAGTTCCAATTAGATTAGATAACACTTCTTAAACAATAATAGGAATCATCATTGTGATGAAGAAAGAGATTTATTCATATGTCTTGTTTCAGAAATGATATTGCTTTTTGGCCGTAAATGGTCTCACTTAATTGAGAACAATGTTCATTATTTTTAAAAGGAATGAGTGCTATATAAGGATTCCTTATAGATGTAGAGTTACTTGAATTTGTTTTGAAATACAATTATTATCTTGTTAACAGTAAAAAACACGATTATTATCTTGTTAAAGATAAATAGTACAATTTTCGAGCAATTATCCATTAACTGTTGCAAGCAATTATGTCATTTAATTTATCTGAATATCGCATATGCTAGAAAAGGTGCAGTCCGCTTACTTCCTCTTTTTTCCGGTTGTCAGCGTCGAACAGGAGGGCTTGTGATATGGAGGGCTGGGAGCGTTATGGTGGTGTATCGAGGAAGTAACTATGAGGGGCCTTCTTCTAGATCTCGATCCGTGGATGAGGACGGCAATACTCTCTTTGTTCCCGATGTTTCCTCTGACAAATCTATTGCAAAAGACTGCAAAAGCTCTAATCCAGTTATTGAAAATCGTAATCAAGTTCATCCTCATCGTGTCCAAAACATGACTGAGGAGGAAGCAGAATTCAATAGGCTATTAGACGGTTTAGGCCAACGTTATGAAGATTGGTGGGGTACGGGAGTACTTCCTGTTGATGCCGATTTGCTCCCCCAGACAATTCCTGGCTACAAAACACCATTCCGGCTTCTTCCTACTGGAATGAGATCACGCCTAACAAATGCAGAAATGACTAATTTACGGAAAATTGCTAAATCACTTCCTTGTCATTTTGCTCTCGGTAAATTTCAACCCTCTAAGTACAATTACAATTTTAGTTTTTAGTGTGACAACATGGGTTATCTTCCTGGTGTCCCTTTTAGGGAGAAATAGAAATCATCAAGGGCTGGCTGCTGCTATAATCAAGCTTTGGGAGAAGAGTTTAGTTGTTAAAATTGCAGTCAAACGTGGAATTCAGAATACAAACAACAAGCTGATGGCTGAGGAGTTAAAGGTGTGTTAGAATGTTTGATATGATTTTACCCCAGATAAAAGAAATAGAAAAGAATGTTTTGATATGTTAGTTGCTTCTGTTAGTTACTTCTTTGAGTCTTTGTGTGATGCCATATGAACTGGGAAGTACTATTTATCATCGTCAGAGGGGATTCCAATTTCATGACCGAGGACATGACCCTTGATAGGAAGGTATGGAGGTCGGGGATTAGGGTAGTAGAGTAGGTAGTCTAGAGTGTTCATAACAGTAGTATTGGCACAGAGTCTTGCTTTCTGTCGATAGTAGGTTTTAGGTTTTTATGACTAGCCGTTGTTTTCTTTCATTGTTGATCACCTTACTGTTTTCTTGTTTTTATTCTGCTTTTATATGTTTTTTTGGTACTATCCCTTCTTGTCTATATTTTCATTAACGTGGTGCTTATGGTGCTTATGCTTTCCTGAGCCGAGGGTCTATTGGAAACAACCTCTCTATCCTCACAAGGTAGGGGTAAGGTCTGCGTACACACTACCCTCCCCAGACCCTACGGTGTGGGATAATACTGGGTATGTTGTTGTTGTTGTTGTTGTAGGTGCTAAGGCTGTTAGTCATATCACCCAAGTTTGTTGTTTACAAGTAAATACTTCTAGAGAAAATATTGGCCCCCACCTTATAAAAAAAAGGAGAAAGTATTGGCTCCCAGCCTCCCACTTTGTGTTCTCCATATCCTTTTTCCTTCTACAGAGACCACTGATTTAGTTCTAGAAAAAAGAAGAAAAAATTGATCATGTTCATGTGAACTAGAAAAGTCGTCTGGAAAAGATGTTACAGAACTTTTGAGTTTAGAAGACATCTTAGTTGTTCCTCCTGCCACTTCTAAAGTGCCATATTTATCCCATCATGGCTTGATACTTGACTGTACATAATGTTTTCCCCACAAAGCTCACGCTCCGTATCCTGTCATATGTGATCTTGTAGCTCAGCATAAGCTTCACACTACAAAGTGTTTCAGTAATCACCAGTGAGTTATGGGTATGCCCTATTTTGGAATCATATATCAACTGATATCAGTTATATAGTGTTATGGTAATAGGCTTATCCAAGAATCTTGGAACTTCTTAAAATTATACCTTCTCTGTAGTTGAATTTCATACGAGTATTCTTGCATGGACTTTCAGATATAAAGCTTCGTTTGTTCTTTTTTTACCGGAGACGTAGTGCTTCTATGAGAATTCTTGTACCGTATTGATGGGAATTCTATGGTTTGTTGGTAAATAAGAGAAACTATGTAAAAAGCTTGCCTGCCATTTTTTTTGTGTGTGTGCGCGGGGTGGGTGGGGG
>AWOL01S0113816.1:39633-51918 GCA_000715115.1 Nicotiana otophora
GGGACACACCATTGAACTAGGGGTGCACTGTCCATCTACAGCCAGTGGAACTGGATATATAGTAAAGTCAATTAGCCAGACATTGATATTCCAATTTCTTCGCAAAATTGTCTTTTGCAGCACTTGCTTCTAATTAACGGAGCATTTGTTGCAACTGAAGCACTTGATTCCTTTGCTCTGGAGGTAGCATGTTAATCTGTTCCGGGGTCAGACTCCTTACTTGCTGAAGAAGTGCATTCTCCATCTCCGGACTCAGCTGCACATCAACAAGATTAACTTATTTTTGGCCTGAAACAGAAAGTAAAACTAACAGTCATTTTTAAAACTAAATAACTGAATAATAGGACTGCAGATATTACTGCTGCCGGTCTAGAAGGCTGATTGTTAGGGCCCATCTGGCCAGGGAATGGTGGTTGTCCTGGGAGATGTGTTACTGATGTATTCTCTGGTAAGCTCGGAATCCGAGGAGATACTCGATCTGCTTGCATTGAACTTCCAACTTGATGGAATTCTGGTCTCAAATGTGAACCTCCCATCTAGATATATGCACATACAAAAATGCATGTTAAATCTTATGATGACAGCCGGCATAGTAAAGAGAGTTAAGAGTTAAGAATTCTCTTCAAACAATAGACACCAAAATTATTGTGCGTTTTGGACCGTTACCAGAACTAACATGTAACATTGCTCTTGGAAACACCATGTTACAAAAAGAAGATTTGGGAATGGATAACAAGCTATACTTTGTCAAGGTTTGAACTTTATTGAAGATATACTTAAGTATATAAGGTGGGCCAGTAGTTTCAAAAGGCCAAATAGATTAACAATATTTGATGGTCAAATAATAACACTGACAATTGAAGTCAAAATAGAATAGTTAGTTTGGGGCCGGAGGGACCAAGGGAGTTGGAATGATTTGCAATTTAAAAGAAAGTCGGTAACCCAAATTTTTCAAAAGAAATCAGTACACGTAAAACTTCATTCACGTGCTAAATGAGCAATAATAGAATGCTAAATATGGAGGAGTATAGCGTACCTTTATCCCTTTTAGCCATTTACAATCCCGCATAACTACCGATCATGACATAAGACATATTTAACACGGATAGGTAGAAAATCTTAGTAGGCGTTTGGACATAAGAATTGTAAAATTCGAAAAAATGGTGAAAATATTTTTCAAGTGAAAATGGTATTTGAAATTTAGAGTTGTGTTTGGACATAAATTTCAGTTTGGGTTGTTTTTGAAGTTTTGTGAGTGATTTGAGTGAAAATTTTGAAAAACAGCTTTTTGCAGTTTTTCAAATTTTCGAAAATTTACAAAATGCATAAGTGAAAATTGGAAATTTTATGAACAAACGCTAATTTTTTTCAAAAAATCTTCCATCAAATTTTATGTCCAAACGGGCTCTTAAACACAGCAAAATTGGCATGGAACTCATGCATTGTTTAAGAGGTAACTATTAAGTGGCACTTAAAATTTAACAATAGTCCGTCCTTATTAGAATTGACCAACTTTAGCAGAGCTAGTAACAGAATGATCAGGCTTACATGGCCAGGAAGACCAATCAAAGATAGAAATAGCATAAAGTTTCGGTTACTTAGATTTTAAAAACTACGGCACCTGATACAGCGACTGAGGTGGCAGCTGACTTGGAACTGGTGGTTGTCCCGGTAGAAAATCAGGTCCCATGCTTGCCGGAGGCCTCAGCGCAGGCTGAGTGATAAAAGGAAAATTTACATCATATGCAGGAAGGAAACCTTAAATTCACTAAAGGCATAATGCTCACATGATAAGCAGGCTGTGAATGATGGTGGTGCTGAGTTGCTCCAGATTGAGAAAAACCAACATTGGGCCCCATGTGAAGGTGAACTTGATGGGGGAAGGGTTGCATTGGTGGTCTCACTTGTGGTGGTAGCTGTGGTTGCATAATGAGGTGTTGGTTGCCACTAGTTTGCATTGGTTGTTCCAACTGGGAGGATGCCGGAGGCATTTGTGATTGAAGATGAGATGGCAGCGGTGAAGCAGAATGATGAGGAAGCGATGGCATGTTAGGAATTTGAGAGGTTTGTGGTAAAGAGATTGGTGTGGCTTGAGCACCAATATGTCTCTTTGGCTGCTGCACTGACTGCAATGGATGAGACGGCAAGGATGGAGGTTGAAGGTTTGAGGGTGGGCGAGAAGCAGATGGCGCAGTTAGAGAAGGTTGATTCTGCTGCTGCTTTCTTGTTTGCTCCTGAATGCCAATTTGCTCTGACAACGATGGAGTGGTCTGAACATTTGACTGTGGAAGCTGAGATACTGACTGCTGGGGATTCAATGCTCCTGTCGGCTGTATGGCTGGAATCTACAAATAGAAAGAAGAGTAAATATCTGCAACTGCATTGCATTTAGACATGGAGTATGGATATTTCACAAGGTCAAAAGGATGAAACACTGACTTACTGCTTGTGGTGGCTGCACCATCCCCAGCATTATTTGTGCCTATAAAACCCATCATTATAAAAGTCCAGATCAGACAATCAGAAATCAACAAAGGAACTCCAAATTCATATGTTGGGTTCCAATTGTGAAAGCTGTCTCTTTTTTCCAAGAATCTTGTGATGACTCACAATAGAAAACAGACAGCAACTCTTTAAAACATCGTCCACATCACAGTAAATCGTTTGCAACAGCGAGGAAGGAGTAGCTGTCTTTTAGCGATGAAACTTGATATTTCACCTAGCTCCTCTAACTGTCAATTATCAAATATTAAGCTTTATGATCCCTCACATTAGTGATCCTGAAACATGAATATCTACTTTAAGTTTAAAACCAAACGAGTCACTTTATTAACGGAATTAAAACCCTGATTTCAGCATTATAACAACCAATAGGAAGCAAAAAGAGATAAGAACCTAGAATAATAACGCTCAAAAATAGATACGAGGTGAAAGTCAAACAAACGAGCAAACTTAGAAGAGAGAGAGAGAGAGAGAGAGAGAGAGAGAGAGAGAGAGAGAGAGAGAGAGAGAGAGTGAAGGTAAAAGAAAACCTGAAAGAGTGCTCTAGTCAAGCTAGGGTTTTGAATGAGAATTTGCCTTGCTTGTTGCTGGTTCTGTTCCACTAGCGTCTACATAACAGCCCAATTAGAAAATCCGTGCTAATAATTTACAACAATTTTATCAAGTAGCTCTAGGAAAAGAATACAAGTAACAAACGAAATGAATGAAAACTGAACCTCATTAAACCTTCAAGTAGCTCAACAACGAATTTGCGTATGGATATAACACAAACACATAAATAGGAGTACCTTCATCTGAAACATAATGTCGTAGAGCTGGTTTTTGGACATTCCGGCCATCTTCGCCGATAATCCGTCGCCGGCCATTTTGCTCCCACAATCTCTTCTACCGGCACTCTCAGTCGGAGGAAGAAAGGAACGGGGGCCTTTTCATATTGGGGTATTTTATTTGGAAATGGTTGCCGCTTTGGCCCAAAATTGTAGCCCGTCATAATGGCCCACTAGTAGAATTTTCGTAGCCACTCTAAGGGGTCTTTGGTCGGGAAAAAGTTATTCAATGATTAATTATTCCGGAATTAATTATCTTGGGATTAGCTATCCAATCATCTCATAGAGATAAAAAATACTACAATTTCGGGATAACTAATTCTGAAATTAGTTATACCACGATTTTATTCTAATCAAACATGGGATAAACTCATCTCGATTTAATCCCGGAATTAATTATCCCTTATCTCTCATACCAAACGAGTCCTAAAAGTTTCTATTTAGAAATTAGCTATTTTTTCTTGGATTTATGTTTTTCAGTTCTATTTTTCAAGACACAAATATCTTGAATTAAAATTTTTAATTGTCTTAAAATTAAAATTTTTAATTTAAATTTTCACTACAAAATAAGTATTTGCTAACCTCCCAACCTTAAGAATGGTTGTTAGTGTACTCCCCCCATTTTTCATTAACAAAAAAGCGAATTTTATTAGTTGTCCCTTTTACAAATGATATTTTTTTTTTTTATTATTATTTTTTTGCAACGGATATCTTTTTTAGACCACAATTTATAAATTCTTTTTGACAAACTAAAAATCTTCTTAGAAAATATTAGACTTTAATCTAAAATTTTGTAAGTTATTGCAAACGTTATATCACGCTCTAATGTTTTGTAATAATGAAAGTTATCTGCGCAAATATTAGCCTCAGAGTCTAATATTGCCGAGAAAGAGTAACTTCCAAAGGGCTATATTTGCACATATTTATAATATAGAGAATATCTAAACGGAGGCGCATGCACAGAAACTAATTGTTTATGACATATTACTAATTCGCACACAAATTTCGTACTTTCTTTAGACACTTGATTTATAATCTCCCTGGGAAATTGAAGTCGGTATTCTTTTAATGAATTTATAATTTTCATGCCTTTAGAAGTCGTACTTTCTTTAGACACTTGATATTTTACACACATACACACACACACATATACGTAGTTCTAAGGATACACAGTATAACTTGGTACAAATCGGAAAAGTAAGTAGAAATATATATCGAATATTGACTGTAAAAAAGGAATGAAATACAAACCAAATTGAGTAGAGAATGATTTACAAACAAGCAAGATGAATCAATGTGCAAACTCAAAAAGGATAATCTCAACTATATATCAATGTAATAATCTTTAGAATGTGAGTGTATCAATGTTTTCTTCTCTAGATGTTTCCATCTCCCTTACAAACAATGATGCCCACTCCTAATATAGTGAAAAAATCATGCTTTGGATATAATAAAAAATACATAGTGAAAATCTCATGATAGATTATTTAATTAGCTTTTCCTTAATTTCCGCCGAGATCCTCTCCCTCAGTGCGGCTACAACGACTCTTTGTCTCATTGCTCGATCTTGGTTGGTCTTGATATTGATCGATCTCCGGGTCTCAAGCTCGATATCGACTCGAGCTCGATATTGACCCGGGCTCGGTATTTGACTCAAACTCGATATCGACTCGGGCTCTCTATTGACTGGAGCTCGATATTGACTTCGAGCTTGGTATTGAATCGAGCTCGATATTGACTTTGAGCTCGGTATTGATCGGTCCTTGAATCTTGAGTTTGATAACCTGGCTTCGGATCTCATCTCGATATTATGAAGACGACCATTGGTCCATCATGTTCCATCTTGACTAATTACACGAAGGGCAAAACCGGTTTTGACCATATATAGATAGCCCCCTCGTTTTTCGGGAAGAATGTGGCGAGAAACGACATGATTTTCCAACGATATGACTAGATATACACTGACATTTGCATCAAGTCCGACCATGATGTACGTGATAAATGTCCCGTCGGTTCAGTTATCAAGGCATTAAATGTGCGTCAGATGATGGCCGGCCACTGCTGATTTTGAACCGTCATTATCAGGCTTATAAATATTCAAACTTTTATCCACATCCAAACTTTTTACCCAAACGTTTTTCTTCTGCTCTTGTATCTTCTTCAAAAAATCCCTATGCTTTATATACTTTCTATCACAAACAAGTTCAATTCTCTTTCCTTTATTTATCAATGGCGAAAATCTCCAAAACGGTGCCGCAAAAAGAGGTCGCTTCTTCATTGCGGCCTACCGGCGGCGAGGATGCGGCGGAGCCCCGCCCCGAGGAGTTCGTTCCGTTAGGGTGCTCGACTGTCATTGATTTCAAAGATGAAAAACCTTCTTTAGTGCAGGGCCGATGTGAGCCGATCTCGAGGTACCGGTATTCAATCAGCGAGAAAATTCTCGAAAAGGTAAAAACGGAATGCAATTGGGGCGACAAGCACGTGGTAGTTTCATCTCCCGAAGAATCAATTACTATCCACGTGGAAGGGTTCTTAAGTGTCTATACTTACCCTTTCGCGTTGGGTTCATTAGATCCCGACATCGTCGCTTTTTGTAAAAACTACGATGTGACCCTTGGCCAAATTCATCCTTCGTTTTGGAGAATAGTGTTTCTTCTTCGATTCTTCTCAAGCAAAATCGAGGGGTGTCTTTTCACCCCTGATCATCTTATGCGCCTTTATAGTCCCCGACTCTATCGAGGAGGGCTGATCAAGCTAGCTCGTCGAGCCACTAAAGCGTCGTTCTAGAGTATAGACGAAACTCTTGATCGAGGTTGGATGGGCCGGTTTGTTCAAGTCAAAACCTCGGACCTGATTTCTGCCACCGACATGCCGTTTTCTGAGAAATCGAATATGAGCCGTGGGTATTTGATTCCTTTAGAGCATTTTAATTTGGGACCGCCTTTAATTTTCTTGATCCACTCTTTCTTTTCTGTTGCAGTCGTGGCTCAGATGCTGGAACCGATCCCGGATCTTAAACAATGGGTTGAAGGTCTCGTGCTACAGAGACCGTATTCTGAGCGTGCTTGGGTGGAACTATCAAAGGGTCGATGGGAGGCCCGTAGTCATGGTAAGTCTCTTTCTGAGTTTGTTTGTAGCTCGATCTTCTTCACTTACTTGCCCTCCTTTCTTCCTTTGTAGGACTCGGGAAAGATAATGTTATGAGGCCCCCGTATGGTGATGAAGAGGTCCCCGCCCCGAAGCAGGTTAAAGAGAGGAAAAGAAAAGATGCACCGAGTCCCCCGACCTCGGACAAGAAAAATCTGGTGAAAAGAACTCGCACACCTAAGGGGGGCTCCGATATCATGCTTTGAACTCGATCCGCCGATTAAGGGACGAGCCCGAAGAAGAAGAAGAGGAGTTAGCCTGTATGCGGGCCAATGTTGTGATACAACAATCCTCCGAATCGGTGGAGGTTAACAAGAGAGTTCTGGCCGTGATTCCCGAACAAGGGAAAACCGAGAATATTCGATCTCGAGTTGAAATAGTCGAGGGAGATACTGAGGGCAGGACATCTCGGGCAGAAGATATCTCGAGGGACGAGCTCTGGATAGTCGATATTACTGGATCCCCTCAGATATCAGATGCTATGATCCGTGAGGCCAGCATATTGGAAGGCCGATCCTACGAGGGCATTCAGGAGCCAGCCGATATCCACGGTTTTCTGGATGGGATCGAGTCAGCTGCCTCGGAGGAAGTTATCAGGTTTGATGGATTACGGATACCAAAGAAAGCATCATGGTCGGGCTTCGCCGGGTATTCATCAGTCCTGAAACTGGTGGACCGATTCCCGGCCCCGAGTATTGATCCCGATCGTAGGCGGAGGGTAGTGCTCTCAGTCCCGGAAGATACCCGAATTTTTGCTTCCCCCGTGGGGGTTGCCAGTTACCTTCGTTCCTTGGTAACCGAAGAGGATCAATCAGTGATGAATACAGTATGACCCGCCTGCCTTTTCAATGAGGCCCAGTATGCTCTGAATCGGGTAACTTTGATGGCATATTTGTTGTTTCTTCTTTACATTTAGATATGTAGTTAATTCTATCATATTTCCTATGTTTGTAGGCTTCAGTGATGCATCACTAGGCCTTCTTCCGAATCCGAGAGGAGCACGAGGCTGAGGTTCGGAACCTCACTAAGAAAAGTGACTCTTACGAGTTTCGTAGTGAGAAACTTCGAGTATATTTGACAGCAACTCGGGAAGAGCACGGGGACATAGCTGAGCAGGTATTCCGAATTTTCCATAATAGTGAAGATGAATTGGAGATAACCACTAACGATCTGATTCTGTAGGTTCGGCAGAGGATCGAGTAGATCGGACGACTCAACTCATAGGTAGATGGGCTACTAACCGAGGCGGAAGAATTTAAAAAGAATATGGATATCCTTGCCTCGAAAAAGGAAGCTGTTCAAGCTCAGTTAGAGTTGTCGGAGGCCCAACTTCGGTCTGCGAAAGAAAATGCCTCGGGGTTGATCGAGAGGATGAATGAGCTTCAACATCAGTTAGATTTGGCTATTTCTGATTAAGCAAGCTTGGCTGATGAACTTGAAGTGGCTAGATCTGAGGTGATCAAGGCCAATAAAAGAGCTGATGCTAAAGTGACCTAGTTCAGAATCGATGTTGAGGTCAACCAAGCCAAAGCCAAGAGCATGGTCGAGCACGCTAAATGTCAGGCTCGGAGAGAAGCTCTCGAGGAGGTCAGTGCTCAGGGCTTCGATGTTAGGGCCGAGATTGAAATTTCCAAGGCGGAGGAAAACAAGGCTCGAAGGCTGGCCTTCCCCGAGGAAGACTCCGATAGCTCGAGCGAATCCGAAAATAGGGAAGAAGCCGAAGACACGACCTCCGATGAAGACCAAGCCATTTAGGATGTTAGGTAGTTGTTGTTATTTCTTTTGAGGCTGCTTTCGTCCTTTGTAAAGAACTTTATTTGGGCCGAGTTGCCTTTGTAAAAGATTTGTATATAAACCTTTTCCCTTTTATGGCTTCCGAATCTTTTGCGTTTTTATTAACTTATACCAAGGTCAAAAGTGCCTTAGCATTGAATGATTATTCGAAGGTCCAAAATTGAGATAGTAAAGGCCGGTAGTAAGTACTGCACTCGACCATTTCTTATAGGCAGTCCCCGAGTGAATGTCCGAATTTGAACTGAGGTGGCCCCTAGGCTCGATGGATAGATGTCAAATGAAATGATTTGCTTAAACTTGAAACAGAGTAGCCTTTTTTAAGCTTGATACGTAGTCCTTAGGCTTAATGGTCGAGTGAGTGTTTGCTCGAACTCGAAGTAATGTAGCCCTTTGGCTTAATGGTCGAGTGAGTATTTGCTCGAACTCGAAGTAATGTAGCCCTTAGGCTTAATGGTCGAGTGAGTGCTTGCTCGAACTTGAAATAATTTTTCCCTTAGGCTTAATGGTCGAGTGAGTGTTTGCTCGAAATCGAAGTAATGTAGCCCTTAGGCTTAATGGTCGAGTGAGTGTTTGCTCGAACTCGAAGTAATGTAGCCCTTAGGCTTAATAGTCAAGTGAGTGTTTGCTCGAACTCGAAGTAATGTAGCCCTTAGGCTTAATGGTCGAGTGAGTGTTTGCTCGAACTCGAACTAATGTAGCCCTTAGGCTTAATGGTCGAGTGAGTGTTTGCTCGAACTCGAAGTAATGTAGCCCTTAGGCTTAATGGTCGAGTGAGTGTTTGCTCGAACTCGAAGTAATGTAGCCCTTAGGCTTAATGGTCGAGTGAGTGTTTGCTCGAACTCGAAGTAATGTAGCCCTTAGGCTTAATGGTCGAGTGAGTGTTTGCTCGAACTCGAAGTAATGTAGCCCTTAGGCTTAATGGTCGAGTGAGTGTTTGCTCGAACTCGAAGTAATGTAGCCCTTAGGCTTAATGGTCGAGTGAGTGTTTGCTCGAACTCGAAGTAATGTAGCCCTTAGGCTTAATGGTCGAGTGAGTGTTTGCTCGAACTCGAAGTAATGTAGCCCTTAGGCTTAATGGTCGAGTGAGTGTTTGCTCGAACTCGAAGTAATGTAGCCCTTAGGCTTAATGGTCGAGTGAGTGTTTGCTCGAACTCGAAGTAATGTAGCCCTTAGGCTTAATGGTCGAGTGAGTGTTTGCTCGAACTCGAAGTAATGTAGCCCTTAGGCTTAATGGTCGAGTGAGTGTTTGCTCGAACTCGAAGTAATGTAGCCCTTCGGCTTAATTTATCAATAGAAATTGGATGCAATAAATTCTTGGAGGGACCTCTTTTTATTCTTGTGTGAAATAATCTTATATGCGCACATATTTTATGCTTAAGGCTTGAGCGATCTACGCATGCACGATTTATTTGACCGTTTGGCCTATACAATAATCTTGTCTTCTCGAGGACCTTTTAACGTAAATCTTTTTCTTTGTTGCATATGTGATATCCGAAGGCGATGCCCCCCAGTATTCGAGGTTGATCAGATAAAGAAGCCTCAGATACTGATGACGCAACATTTAACACCGATCCGTTGTTCTAAGTTACCTACAATTGTTAGTTTTGAAGTATCAAAAAGAGAAACGAACGGGGATCGTACCTCAACATTAGTATCGCTTTTTAGGTGAGTTACATTCCAAGTCTCGGTGCTTCTTTAGGCCTCGATGCTTCTTTAGGCCTGACGGGCCTGTCGAAGTCATTTTTGGTCATGACCCCTGATTATTCCAACCTTGATCATTTCTTCTTTGGTTTCTCACATGGTTCTGACCGGGTCCGCTGCTCCTCCGATCTTTATTATATGGCCGATATCGATCCCCGCTTAACCCTGACCTGTGATCAGTGTCTCTCTTGGTTCTTTCGAGGTTCCTGGCTGGATAAATAGGCTCCGAAGGGACTCCGAATTGACCATCTTCGACTCTGATTTTCAATTGATACTGATTGTGCATACCGGCCCATGTAGTGATAGGATATTCTATTAAGTTTTGCTTCAATTGTTGTGAAGCCATCGAGCTTCGTTCGTTCAGTCCTTGAGTGAAAGCTTGTACAACCCAATCTTCTGTGACCGGTGGTAGATCCATTCTTTCTGTTTGGAAATGAGATACGAACTCTCTTAGCATCTCGTTATCTTTTTGCCTTACCTTGAAAAGGTCTGACTTCCTGGTCTCGACCTTTATGGATCCGACATGTGCTTTTACGAAAGAATCTGCAAGCATAGCAAAAGAATCGATCGAGTTAGGCGGTAAATTATGATACCATATCATTTCTCCCTTTGGCAGGATTTCACCGAATTATTTCAATAATATAGATTCGATCTTGTCATCTTCTAGATCGTTCCCTTTGATGGCACATGTGTAAGAGGTGACGTGTTCGTTGGGGTCGGTCGTTCCATTGTATTTAGGAATTTCGGGCATGCGAAACTTCTTGGGGATCGGTTTTGGAGCCTTTCTCGGGGGGGGGAAAGGCTTTTGCACGAACTTTTTGGAATCCACACCCTTCAATATCGGTGGTGCCCTCGGGATCTGATCAACCCTGGAGTTATAAGTTTTCACCTTTTGGTAGTTTACTTCGATCTTCCTTTCTCGTGATTCTTTTCGTTTTGTCAGTTCCTCGAGTATCGTAATAATTTCGAGATTAGTCCCCGATTCTTGTTCATTCGATCTTACTATAGCTGGCCCTGTTTTGTGGGTGACTTCTTGGGGTGGACTGTGCTCGAGCCTGGTCGGTGCCTGGGTTCGGCTTTGCAACCGGGCTATTGCTACTTGTTGAGCTTGCAATATTTCGAAAATCATACGCAAGCTGATTTCGTTTTCCTCAGCGTTTTGGGTATTTCGAGCTGCAGATCGAGTTCCACTATGAATGCAATTTTCAGGGCCGGAACGTTGGTTTGCCTCGATGGCCATATGTGAATTATAGTCTATTGGCTCTTCGACCTGAGCTTCAACGGGATCGACAAGTGGCCTTTCACCCCCGGGCGTCAAGTTGTTGTTCTCATTTTGAAGGTCAACTTCGTTGTCGATAGGTAGGGCCATTAATTATGAATTCGTCGTTTTCAGCCTGAAATCAAAGATACTTCCAAGAGAAAGTATAAAATAGTGTGTTTCACAGAGATTCGCACCAAATAACCACTGTTATCCTTAGCCCCACGGTGGGCGCCAAACTGTTTACCCGAAAAACGGATATAGTTTGAATTTATGCGTAGTTCTAAGGATACGCGGTATAACTTGGTACAAATCGGAAAAGTAAGTAGAAATATATATCGAATATTGACCGTAAAAAAGGAATGAAATACAAACCAAATTGAGGAGAGAATGATTTACAAACAAGCAAGATGAATCAATGTCCAAGCTCAAAAATGATTATCTCAACTATATATCAATTTAATAATCTTTAAAATGTGAGTGTATCAATGTTTTCTTCTCTGGATGTTTCCTTACAAAAAAATGACGCCCACTCCTAATATAGTGAAAAATCATGCTTTAGATATAATAAAAAATACATAGTGAAGATCCCATGATAAATTATTTAATTAGCTTTTCCTTAATTCTCGCCGAGATCCTCTTCCTAAGTGCGGCTACAACGGCTCTTTGTCTCATAGCTCGTTCTTGGTTGGTCTTGGTACTGATCGGTCTCCGGGTCTCGAGCTCGATATCGACTCGAGCTCGTTATTGACTCGGGCTCGGTATTTGACTCGAACTCGATATCGACTCGGGCTCGGTATTGACTCGAACTCGATATTGACTTCGAGCTTGGTATTGAATCGAGCTCGATATTGACTTTGAGCTCGGTATTGATCGGTCCCTGAATCTTGAGTTTGATAACCTAGCTTCAAATCTCATCTCGATATTATGAAGACGACCTTTGGTCCATCATGTTCCAATATTGACTAATTATACGAAGGGCAAAACCGATTTTGACCGTATATATATATATATATATATATATATATATATATATATATATATATATATATAGAC
>AWOL01S0113822.1:0-10938 GCA_000715115.1 Nicotiana otophora
TATTAACAAACCATCAGAGTATACAATATTTATTCAAGCAAAAAGATCTCAACTTGAGGCAACGGAGGTGGTTATAGCTTTTAAAAGACTATGATATCACCATTTTGTATTATCCCAAGAAGGCCAATGTGTTGGCCGATGCCTTGAGTAGGAAGGCTATGAGTATGGGTAGGCTTGCGTATATTCCAGATGGGGAGAGACTGCTAGCGTCATATGTTTAGGCCTTGGCCAATTAGTTCGTGAGGTTAGATATTTCAAAGCCCAGTCGTGTTCTAGCTTGCATGGTCTCTCGGTCTTCTTTGTATGAGCGCATCAGAGAGCGACAGTATGACGACCCCCATTTGCTTGTCCTTAAGGACACGGTACGTCATGATCATTCCAAGCATGCTACCATTGGAGATTATGGGGTTTTGTGATTGCAGAGTCAGATTTGTGTGCCAATATGGATGGGCTTCATGAGTTGATTCTTGAGGAGGCCCACAGTTCGTGGTATTCCATCCATCCGGGTGCCCCCAAGATGTATCATGATTTAAAGCAACATTATTGGTGGAGAATGATGAAGAAATATATAGTTGCGCATGTAGGTCGATGTTTGAACTACCAGCAGGTAAAAGTACGAGCATCAGAGGCCTAGTGGTTTGCTTCAGAGGTTTGATATTCCTGAGTGGAAGTGGGAGCATATTACCATGGATTTCGTTGTTGAGCTCTCACGGACTCAAAAGAAATTTGACGTTGTATGGGTGATTATGGATAGGTTGACCAAGTCGGCGCATTTTATTCCAGTAGCAGTTACCTATTCTTCAGAGTGATTGGCTGAGATCTATATCCGCAAGATTGTTTGTCTGCATGGTGTGCCGGTGTTTTTGATCAGGGTACATAGTTCACATTGCACTTCTGGAGGGCCGTACAACATGAGTTAGAAACACGGGTTGAGCTGAATATATCATTTCGCCCCCTGATGGACGGACAATCCGAGTGCATCATTCAGATATTGGAGGATATGCTTTGCGCATGCATTATAGATTTTGGGGGTTCTTGGGATCAGTTCTTGCCACTTGCAAAGTTTGCCTACAATAACAGCTACCAATCAAGTATTTAGATGGCTCCCTATGTGGCACTATATGGGAGGCAGTGTCGTTCTCCAGTTGGTTGGTTTGAGGTGGGNATCCTATATGGTGTACTGGGATGCATCGTGTATTGGCTCGGTGCAATATTGATGCAGGATGTCAGGGTGATTGCATACGCGTCGCGACAGTTGAAGGTTCATGAGAAGCATTACCATGTTCATGACTTAGAGTTGGCGGCCATTGTTCATGCATTAAAGATTTGGAGGCATTACCTCTATGGTGTGTCGTGTGAGGTATTAACAAACCATCAGAGTATACAATATTTATTCAAGCAAAAAGATCTCAACTTGAGGCAACAGAGGTGGTTAGAGCTTTTAAAAGACTATGATATCACCATTTTGTATCATCCCAAGAAGGCCAATGTGTTGGCCGATGCCTTGAGTAGGAAGGTTGTGAGTATGGGTGGGCTTGCGTATATTCCAGATGGGGAGAGACTGCTAGCGTCAGATGTTCAGGTCTTGGCCAATTAGTTCGTGAGGTTAGATATTTCAAAGCCCAGTCATGTTCTAGCTTGCACGGTCTCTCGGTCTTCTTTGTATGAGCGCATCAGAGAGCGACAGTATGACGACCCCTATTTGCGTGTCCTTAAGGACACGATACGTCATGATCACTCCAAGCATGCTACCATTGGAGATGATGGGGTTTTGTGAGTGCAGAGTCAGATTTGTGTGCCAATATGGATGGGCTTCGTGAGTTGATTCTTGAGGAGACCCACAGTTCGCGGTATTCCATCCATCCGGGTGCCCCCAAGATGTATCATGATTTAAAGCAACATTATTGGTGGAGAATGATGAAGAAATATATAGTTGCGCATATAGCTCGATGTTTGAACTACCAGCGGATAAAAGTACGAGCATCAGAGGCCTAGTGGTTTGCTTCAGAGGTTTGATATTCCTGAGTGGAAGTGGGAGAATATTACCATGGATTTCGTTGTTGAGCTCTCACGGACTCAAAAGAAATTCGATGTTGTATGGGTGATTATGGATAGGTTGACCAAGTCGGCGCATTTTATTCCAGTAGCAGTTACCTATTCTTCAGAGTGATTGGTTGAGATCTATATCAGCAAGATTATTTATCTGTACGGTGTGCCGGTGTCCATCATTTTTTATCAGGGTACATAGTTCACATTGCACTTCTGGAGGGCCCTACAACATGAGTTAGAAACACGGGTTGAGCTGAGTATATCATTTCACCCCCAGACGGACGGACAATCCGAGTGCATCATTCAGATATTGGAGGATATGCTTTGCGCATGCATTATAGATTTTGGGGGTTCTTGGGATCAGTTCTTGCCACTTGCAAAGTTTGCCTACAATAACAGCTACCAATCGAGTATTTAGATGGCTCCCTATGAGGCACTATATAGGAGGCAGTGTCGTTCTCCAGTTGGTTGGTTTGAGGTGGGAGAGGCTCCGTTGTTTGGTACTGATTTGGTTTAGGATGCCTTGGAAAAGGTCAAGATGATTCAGGATCGACTCCGCACAGCTCAGTCTAGGAAGGAGATTTATGCCAATCGTAGAGTTTGTGATGTTGCATTCATGTCAGAGAGAGGGTTTTGCTCTGGGTTTCACCTATGAAGGGTGTATGAGGTTTAGAAAGAAGGGCAAGTTGAGCCATAGGTATATCAGATCTTTTGAGATTCTTGAGAGAGTGGATGAGGTGGCCTACAAGCTTGCATTGCCACCTCTCTTATCAGTAGTCCATCTGGTGTTCCATGTGTCCATGCTCCGGAAGTATCACGATGATCCATCCCATGTATTGGATTTCAGCTCAGTCCAATTGGACAAGGATTTGACTTATAAGGAGGAGTCGGTAGCCATTCTAGCCCGGCAGGTCCGGAAGTTGAGGTCTAAGAGCCATCCTTCAGTTAGAGTGCAGTGAAGAGGTCATCCGATCGAGGCATCTACGTGAGAGTTAGAGTCCGATATGCGGAGTAGATACCCACACCTTTTCACCAGTCTATGTACTTTTCTATGTCTGTTCGAGGATGAAAGTTTATTTTAGAGGTAGAGAATGTGATGATCCGATAGGTCATTTTGAGATCTAAACTCTATTGTTGTGTTCTGAGACCTGGATTAGCATCGTTTAGCATTTTAGATTTACGTGCACGATCCGTGTCTTATTTTGAAAACCCTTTATCCGAAAAATGGAAGAAAATATGATTTTTTGCCTTTAAAATGGTTTGAGTTGATTACTGTCAATATTTTGTCTAAAAGGACCCAGATCGGTATTTTGACGATCCCGGTGGGTCTGTATCGTAATTTAAGACTTAGGCGTATGCTCAGAATAAAATTCAGAAGTCCCTCACTTGTTTCAACTCATTTTACCGAAATCTAGCATTTTTAAAAGTTAAAGGTTACTAAGTTTGACCGTAAATTGACTTCTTAGCTAATGGGTTCGGATTTTGATGTTGGAACTTGGAATAGTTCTTTATTGCTATTTGAAACTTGTCTGCAAAATTTGGTTCAATTCGGAATTTATTTGACATGATTCGGACGCTTAAATGTGAATCTAGTGTTTTTGAGTTTCACTTTGAAATTTCATTTGTTTTGAGGATCGATTCGTAGATTTAGATGTTATTTTGGTGATTTTATTACGTGAGCAAGTTCATATGATGTTGTTATACTTGTGTGCATGTTTGGTGTGTAGCCCGAGGGGCCCGGGTGAGTTTCAGACGTGTTTCAGATGAGTTTAACTAATGCTAGGATAGCTGGTGCACTGTTGCTGGTGTTCTGATGCAGATATCTCCATTGCGAGTCTCGCTTTTGCGAACAAGTGTTCGCATCTGCGAGCAGGGCCTAGGATTGGGTAATCTCGCATTTGCGAGAAAAAGGTTTGCAATTGCGAACAGCTCAGGATCGCATTTGCGATCACTTGGTCGCATTTGCGATGCCTGGCAAAATGTTACTCCTTCGCAATTGCGAAGGCAGTGGTTGCATTTGCAAAGGTGGAAATTTCACATTTGATATCATATTGTCCCATTTGTGACATCTGTTTCTCTAAGAGAAGGTTCGCATTTGCGACCCTTGTCTCATTTGCGATGTTCTCAATTGCAAACAAGACTTCGCAATTGCTACATCTGTAGCTGGGTAAAATACGGAAAAATGGGACTTAGCTCATTTCTCACCATTTCTTAACCCTAAACACTCTAGAAGCGATTTTCCAAGAGACTTTCTAACCCAAATTTATTGGTAAGTGACTTTAATCCATTTCTTTTCGATTACCCATTACATTTCATGAGATTTCAACATCAAATTAAGGATTTCCATGGTAGAAATTAGGGATTTGGGTAGAATTGGAGATTTTTGTAAAATTGAGATTTAGACCTCAAATTGAGGTCGGATTTCGAAACAAATCACATAACCGGGCTCAGGGTAAATGTGTAATCGAGTTTTGGTTTGAATCTCAAGTTTAACTCTTTCAAAAATGAACAAAATTGAACCTCTTTCATTTTGTGGATAGTTTCTAAAGCTTATTTTGATCACTTGGTCAACAATTATCTAGATTTGGTTGGTTTGGAGGCTTGTTCAAAAGGCAAGGCCACGGTTAAGCTTTGAGTTAATTGCGGAGTGAGGTAAGTGTTGGGTCTAACCTTGATTTGAGGGAATTAGGTACCCTTGAACTACATGTTGTGTGAATTATGTGGGAAACGGCATATATGCGAGATGACGAGTGTGCATACGCCGTTATGTTACTTTCTTCCATGTTTTCATTACTTTATAGTATATTTTGTTACATGCCTTAATTGCTACATTCTTATTTGACTTGCATGCCATAATTGTTACTTGTCATTTAGTTATCCTTGTATTAAGTTTCTCATCCCTTCCACAATTCTATGCTTATTCACTACTAGTCTCTATTTGCTTTACTTGCATATCGAAATTGCCATATCTTTTACTTGTTTTATAGTTTTGTAGAATTTGTTGCCTTCTATGACGTAGTTTCACTTGTACGAGTTGTTAATTGGTAGATATCAGTGAGTTGGTAAAGTTGAGACATTCGAATAGTTAGAGATTCTTGGATTATTATGTGATTCCTCATTGCTTCGTACATTTACTCTCGTGACATAGAAATTTCTTTATATATTGGTTGTTGAATTGCTATTGTTGATTGAAATTGTTTGGAGAGCGGGTTGCACGCCGCAAGGAAAATTGAAAGGTAATGAATTGAAATGGTGGAATACGGACGGAATATGATGTTGACAGATGATGATATAGTAGGATCGGGTTGCACGCCAACAGATTGTATACGTTGTATTTGTTTGTGACTATTGGATTTTCCTCGGTATTTGAAATGAGCTTATAAGACTTGTTATTCTGGGCTATCTTGTAGATGGATTTTAAGATTGTTGTTATGAGTTAACTGCTTTGTTTCCATTCTTGTATTTTCTGTTATCATTATTATTGCGTACATGTTAATGTAAGTGACCCTTCTTAGCCTCGTCACCTCCTTGTCGAGGTTAGGCTCGGCACTTACACAGTACATGGAGTCGGTTGTATACTACACTCTATATTTCTTGTGCAGATACCGGAGTTGATCCCAGCTACACTGAGTGAGGTTAGCTCGGATCTAGCTATTAGTGCAGACTTGAGGTATAGTTGCACGACGTTCGCAGCCCTAGAGTCCCCTTCAATTAGCTGTTTATTTTGATTTAGACAGTTATATTTTAATCTAGACCATTATCTGTAGTACTCTAGACGCTCATGTATTTATGACACCAGATCTGGGATCTATATTTGGATTTTGTCATTTAGTAGTTTATCACCTTATTTCAGACTATTTAGTTTTGTTATTGTCTTTTAATTTGGAATTGTTAAAAATGGTTAATAGATATAGCTAACTTTGGCTTGCCTAGCAAGTGAAATTATAGGTGCCATCACGGTCCTGAGGGTGGGATTTCCTGGTCGTGACAACTACATACATGCTTGAACGCATAGGTGAAATTAAAATAACTACGAGAGCAAAAAATGAAAATATTTAGTGTTTAACCTAAATATCTTACTTAATCAATTAAGCAATAAATTTAGTATGATGGGCCACACACAACTGATTCTATACAAAAGATATAAATCTTCGTTAATACAACGTGATAGAGAAATTAAAAGAAATCAATGACAGGTCGATAGTAAGAATAAAACAGAGAAGAAATAATTCTTATTGGATAAAACTTAATAGGATGATGATCCTAATAGAGCTTGATGAGCCGAACTATGGTAAACTAGGGATCAAGTTGCTATGAATTACAATGCATAGAATTGTAGAGAAGGTAATTAGTTGATTACCATGTTAGTGAAGTGTGCCTATTTATAGGACTAGTTCTAGGTAACCATTCTCCTTGAATTACAGGTCTGTTAAGAAAATTTACTCAACCTATTCGTTACTTTTGGAAGACTTGTAATGGCTGAGTAAATGGTGGAATTTCGTAACTGATGAGTTAATTCCGTAGCTGTTGAGTTAATTCTGTAACTGATGAATTAATTGAGTAGCTGATGAGTTAATTCCGTAGCTAATGAGTCGTAACTGATTGCTTTTTTCTATTAGTTACAACCATTTACTGCATTTATTGTATGTTATATAATTGATTTGTAACTGATGGCGTGATGATGGCAAATCTCGTGTAATCCAAGATTAATTAATTCTGTCCTCATTTGTAATTATGAGCGATTCTCTGTACCTAATCCGGAGCTATTATATGATGGTCTGTCTCGAGACTAATAGGTACGGTATTTAGCTCCGAGTGTTCTTTACATTCTATCCACGTCATCCTTCACTCTTATCGTAACTTACTTGACACATGTTGAAGCTTAATTGGTGCATGTGGCTAGTCTATTTTGACTAATACAAATAGTCCTCCATTTTTTAGATAATCTCAACTGATTATTCAGGAAGTAGTAAAGAATTTATTGTGGGAATGTTTGATGCCTCTTCCCGAGGCTTTAATGACATGTCATTCACCCTCAGGTTTTAACCTGTAATAGACCCGGTGATAGAAGAATTCTTCCACCACTTCAATGTCTACCTAGCACAAATAGGTCCGATAATTAGGAGAGCAGTGGAATATCTTCATTTCTTGGCGAATTAATTTCAACAAACTTTACGCGTTGCCATCTTCTTCACTTATATTCTCCCAAATTCTTTCATACTGAAATCTTTACTCTCGTTGCTCATAGAAAACGAGTTATTGTCGACCCTAAAGATGATCATGATAGGGAGTGGTACAACAAATCCGTACCTGCTCCAACATTCAAATTGGTTGAGACTAGTAACCGTCTGTTCCCGGAAAGATGGAATTACATTTGTACGTTTTCTTCGACTCTCTTAAGTTGCTTTTCTTTTATTGATGTTTGTCCTTTAACCGAGAAAGACAACCTCGAATCTTGATCGAGACTCTGATGGCTGATATGGCTCAAGACTGGATTTTCGATATTGGTTGCTTAGAAGCGGAAGAAGAAGAGTACCTTGGGTACTGATCTGAAGATTGTCCTTACACATCCTCCAAATAAAGGATCTGACAAGGGTAGGAAAGAGCTTTCCAAGGATAGTTAGAGTAATCCCTGAACCAATCCCCAACCCACTCAATTGCATCTCCGGGACGAGCTAGATGATGTTTCTATTATTGTGGTGGACGATAGAGAGAAATTTCTGATCAGGCTTGTCTAGATATTATTCGGTGCTGTAGAAAATTTATATGAGTGCTCATGTTTAGTTTTATAAATTATATATATAATGTCTAAAGTTGCACCTTTGGGTGTCGAACTTTTAAACAAAAGTGGGCCCTTTTATATTTTTTTAGACGCTATGAAGAGGGCGTCTCCTATTCACTCGGGCATAAAATATGATTGATTGATCCAAGTGGACTTTTAGTCTAAGGGAGTATTAATCCTAGTAGGATTTATATGAATATTAATCCCTGTAGGATTTACAGGGGCACTCATCCCGGTTGGACATTGAGTCTAAGGGAATGTTGATCCCGAATAAATGTATATCCTAGTGGATTTGGCCTGAAGAGACATTTAGTCTGATTGGATGTTGAATCCGAATTGGAGTATATGAACATACTTCTAAGTAGAGAGGGACACATCTCCGAATAACAAGAATGATACTTGAGGTTTTTATTAATATATACGGGGATAGTCGATCCGAGTATAATATTAAATAGTAAGTCATTTACTAACGAATTGAGATAATATATACAAGATATAATACAATGAGTCGTTAAAGGCTTATATGCTTAACTTGAATGGTCATTGCTGGACCGAATATAAGTCATGTGTTTATTCAAAGTGAACTTTATTCCGGTGGCATATTTGTATATATTGATCTTAGAAAAGTTTTATTCTCGACTCATACGTAAAACTCTTATTTGTTTTTGTCGTGTATTCTTGACTTTGACGTGGAGCTATCGATCCTTTTTTTGCATGTGTAGTATATGTATTTTTGAAGAATTGGTTCAACATTATTTGAAGTATATATGCTTGATATGATCAAGGTAACTGACTGAGTTGAGATGGTGGTAAATGATACCGAAATACTTTTAAAAATTCTATCTCCCAAGGCAATCGACTGTTTGTATCACTTCATATAATGTCAAGTGAAATTGACTAATCTTTAAGTATTGGTAGTCCCTCTAGCATTCGAATTGTGAGGTATGAGAATTCGAACACTATAATCATAATTTGGCAGTCCCAAGTTTAATAGTCTTCGGAAGGATAGCTAGTTCGGATGTTGATGGTCTTCCAAACGGTCCGATTCCTAGAAAAGGAAACAAAGGGACAATACCATATATATGTTTTATCAAATATTTTTTACTCTGGATAGTAACTACGGAGGTTCCAAAATATTATCGAGGGTCAGGTCATATTTTAATTTGAGCTAGTAATACATGCTATGATGAGTTTCTGTTTTATAGCATTATTATCAGAGTAATTTTCATAGCTCCCTTTATGAATTTTTCGCATCACATATTTTGTTTGTCTGGGTCCTAAGCACTTAGCTTTGGGACCCTTGAATATTTTCCAATATAATTCTCCTTCAATAATGCAGTATAGGGTGATGCGCACTCGGAGTTGTCGAGACACATACCTGTCTTCGGGTAAAATCCCATTTTGCAAGTAATTAATGAATTTATTAGGCCGATTTCAAATTATATTAGTCGAGCTTACCTCATTTTGATTCTAATCAATGATAGATCAGGAATCGTCCGAATAAGGGATGACTTGATCCCGAGATTATTTGACCCAAAAACGACATTTCTCAATAAGAGCCTAGAATTTATTCGGATTTAGTGATATCAGGATTTGATCTGATACTAGCGCATCTGGCTCGACTTTATCAGTCTGTATATGTTCCTTGGATTTGATTGATCACATGTTGAAAATCATTCTTTAACTCAACATTTTTGCTACGAGTTGAGTAATCACAATTCGAGCCCTATAACAATAGCTTCTGATATTGTGCGAGTTAAAGTCAACCATGAAGTCTGCTAAAACTTGTGATAATATCATATTCACTAAGTTCGACTACCCATTTAGCTAGCATTCCGGACAGTTTGTGTTTATGCAAAATGTTGCATAATAAAAATATAGTGACTATTGGAATTGGTTGATATTGAAAATAAAGCATTAGGTTTATGGCAGTTACTATTAATGCCAACTTCTCAAAACATGGATACCTAGTTTCCGTGTCTATGAGTGTTTTACTAGCATAATAGATAGGATATTATGTACCTTTATCTTTTTGAGCTATGATTGCATTTACCGAGACCTCCGAGACAATTTGGTATACAAACAACCATCCTTCTTCTCAGAGTTTGAAAGCAATGACGGGTTGATGTTAGCTAGTGAGTCTGGATGATTCGACTTTACGGACGAAATTAATCTTTCGAAGTTTGGTAACTTTATCTTTTATTATTTGACTCTGATTCCTTCTTTTTCTTAGCCAGAGTATAGCGCGAGTTAATATTGAACATATGGGTCATTACCTCCGGTGATATACCTGTCATGTTAGCATAGGAGTAAAAAAAGCAATTTGCATTAGTACACAAAATTTAATTAACTCGCCTTTGAGTTCGGGGTCGAATCTCATCCAATGTAAACATTCCTATCCGGGAAGTCAATGATGGTTCCTAGTACTTCAGCATTTGACCTCGTGGCTTATGATTCTTTCGGTTCATTAATTGTGTTCAAAACTATTTATTTAATTGTCTGTCTATGTTCGAGCGCTTCCTTTAGTTGAAGGCCATATGGATTTGTTACACCCTATATTTTCGTACATAAAAAAATACGTCGTAAGCAAACTAATGTAGGACCAAAGATGAGATAATATTTAAAAGTATATAAAGTAAGTTAATCATGTTACCTCTGAGGTTACAAATATTGAAGATCATGAACAACAAGTACAAAGAGGGTTGGACAATTCAGAAGCTAAAGCAATTGAAGAAAATAATGTTTCGTCGAAAGTCGACAAGATGGGAATATTATAATATGTACCTTTGGGGTGAGACTAGGGTACTTAACATGATAAGGATATTATGTTATGATTTATATTAGTCGTATGACATCCGTGTGTTATGTTTTGAAGTCAAGCGAGTTGTGGAACAAAAGTCGATGAAAGTCATCACAAGTTACATTCATAAGTTTTACTGAAACTTTGGGTCAAATGTAACTACGATTTTCTCCCAATATACTTAGAGTTATGGGTTGTTCCACCCATCAAATTAAATATCTATGAGTCTATTTACCAAATCATAAAACCGTTTGTCAATACGATATTGGAGTAGAGAGATATGGGCATGTTTGCGATACTGCGCAAG
>AWOL01S0113824.1:3585-23752 GCA_000715115.1 Nicotiana otophora
TATATATATATATATATAAATATTGGAATCAGAGCCTAGGAACTTTCATGGTATATATGAGATAAATCTGAAGTATTCGACATAGATATGTTTTCATGATATGAATTTGGGAGAAACTAGTACGAAAAATACTAGACTTGAAGAGGTAGATATACCTCACAATCTTGATTTATTAAATAAATGGACAATTCCTAAAGTCCCGATTAAAACAATTTATGATTATGGATGGTTTGATAAACTTTTTTCAAAACAATTGATAAAAACTACTGAGCAATCTTTAGCTTTAAACTCGTCTGAACAGACTATTCGTTTGTTAAACAAACAAGATGTTGATTTATATAAAAATCAATATAATTATCTGCATATTGGTATGGTTCAAATTGCTTTTAAACCATTAACCCTTAAAGGGTTACAAGAGACATTTTTGGCGGCTCTTAGAGATGCTAGAAACTTAAATTTTAGACAGTCTCTGATGGGTTCGATTGAATCTACTGTGGCCTATGGTCCAGTATATTTTAATACTCAACCCAATCTTCAATTATCTCTTTCTGATATTAATATACTTGATGCATTAACATTAAATGTAAAAACGCATGGTTATAATTATGCGCCTGGATCTGAACTTATATGTTTATCTTATAGAATTTATTTTAAATTACTATCTACGTTAAACCCTAGATGTAAATTATATGATACATCTGATCAGACTATATTGGTGGAAACCAATTTTGCAAAGTCTAAGGTCACCACGAGTAGACCTATTAAGTGGGAAGAAATTAATTTTCCAACTACTTGGACTTTGGATTCGGTTATATCCCCAAGTCAAATAACAAATGCCGTCACTAATACTGAATATTCTCACATTACTCAAAATCCGGATGGTAGGATTTTGCATTCAATTTGATGATAATAGTTCCACTCATAATAGGCAGTCATTTTCTAATAATAGACTTTTGCCTACTATTAGTCCTAATTATAATAGGCATTCATTTTCTAATAATAGACTGTTGCCTGCAATTCAACATATTTCTCCTGTTGAACCAATCTATGGACCTGCTCGAAATCGTGCTGCATCTTTGCACACTATTTCTACTAAAATTAGTGATAAGCCTGTTGAAAGGGTTAAGATTAACCCTCAAACAAATATTGTTCAGGATAATGATAATATTTCTGATAAGCATATTCCTTCTGCATCCGAAATGGATTTTGACCCAAATGAAGTTCAAATTATATATCTCCATTTTATAAAAATTTGTCTCGTGATCTGGCCCCATTATATGATAAGCTAAAAAAGGATCATAAAAAACCTTGGACTGATAGTCATACCATTTTGGTTAAAAATATTAAGCAAAGGGTAAAAGCTTTACCTTGTTTAACCCTTGCTAATCCTGCATGGCAAAAGATTGTCGAGACGGATGCGTCTAATATTGGTTACGGTGGGATATTGAAACAAATAAATCTCAATGATAATTGTGAATACTTGATAAGATTTCACTCTAGAAAATGGACTGAAGCTCAGAAAAAATATGCTATTGTGGCTCATGAAATGTTGACTATTGTTAAATGTGTTTTAAAATTTCAAGATGATTTATACAATCAAAAGTTTTTGATAAAAACTAACGCTCAATATATGTTTAACAAAGATTTTAAACATGATGCCTCAATTAATATTTGCAAGATAGCAGGCTCAATTATCCCCTTTTGATTTTGAAATTCAGTATAAAAAGGGAATTGATAACTCTCTGTCAGATTTCTTATCTCGTGAATATTTGCAGGATGGATCCTCCATGGGTCAGAGGTAGAGGTAGAGGAAGGGGAAGATCGTCCCCACATTCCCAAGGGAGATCATCTCCGTCATACTCTCAATGATCGTCATACGGATCCTCATCAAACTCCCCAATTATACAAATGGGAAAAAAGAGCTTAGTAAATGAGAAAATATCTCTCAAAGGCGAATCTTCGTCAGGTCCATCTGGAAGATATTCCAAAAAATAGTCTGTTATACGCACACTTGCAAGTATATTTGACTGCTCAAAAGCAAAGTGATATTTTTGCTTCAATTACCAAAGAGAACAATGATGATATTAAGTCCTATGAAAAATTGCTTAAAAAAGAAATGATATTTCTTTTAGAAAATACTGAGATTCAGAGGAAAGAAGAGCCATGGAAGATATTCCAAAGGTACTTGATAAATGGATTATATTATCCGGGTGAGTCATACAAAACCCGTTCTTACTATGAGACTATTCTCACCAGTACAGGCAGTGCAGAATTTCAGCACTTTTCCGGTTACAGCACGGACAAGAATGTTTATAACTTCTCAAAAATTATTATCAAACAGATTATATCAGTTGAAGATTGGGGTATATCTACAATGAAAGAAAGGCAGATAAGCCTTAACAAAACTCGTATGAATTTTACTTATTGGGATTATATCCAAACTTTTGATAAAGTGCTCTATTATAATAATGATAGACATAAGCACACTTGGTTCATAAAGGTATGTACAAAAATATTTACTGAACCGATTACTAATTGGTTTTTAAATTGGTGGTCATACCACGGTGCAACAGTCAGAATATTACCTGATCCATTTCTTATGTTATACAAAGAATGGACAAAAGTTTCACCACATTTAAATGAGTTATACCACACAGATCATATCTGTTATTCAGAAAAAATTGACCAAATATATTTCTTTCTAGAATTCTCTATTCCCTGGATTCATAAGTGGACCCCGAAGTTGGGATTCACTGAAGAACAAATTCCATGTTTATACAGGACTTTTTATAATAATTTCTGGGACAAATTGATGAAAAAAGATCCCAAAACAAAGATGTTATACGGTCAAGAACTCTTGGATTCCATTAAAATAAAAATCCAAGAATATTCCAACAAACCCCAAAAAGAAAAAATTGATGATAGCTCAGTTCGGCACATTGCCAGAAGAATCTCTTTTCAAGAAGGAGATAAAGATGAAATGATTAATGATTATCTGGAAGAAATAAAAAGAAATTTGCTTCGCTCTATCAACAAATATGAAAAATCTGACACTTCGATGCGGAGTGAGACTAGCAACGATGATATTGCGGATGATTCTAAGCCTATTGAATCAGAAAAGATTTTATCTAATGATGCCATACAAAATGCGGAAGAATTCCTCCAAAGGATAAAGGAGTTAGAAAAACAACCTGGACTGTGATATTTGTGGTCAACTACAGTAATAGCCGCCCGGGACCTACAGCACAGTGAAGTCGCCGGGGAACCCGCTCAACAATAGATACACTGTTTCAACAGTAGAAACACTGTACAGGGACCCAGAATGTGGGACTCTCTTTTACTGTTTTAAGATTCTTCTTATTTATAGGCGCATTCATTTGAAAGAAAACACCAGGCTTTAGACTCTCTCTCTCACTTGTAATTACTCTCTTGTACTTATTTCCCTGAAGTAAATAAAATCCCCCGTTCATCGGACCCAGGCCTTGCATTCCGGCCTTAAGAAGTATTTATTTTATTTTATTAGAAATTTCAAGTCTCTCCTCTCCAGCCGTGACTATGTCCGGCTAAGAGATTTCATATATATGTTGAATATCTAACTTCCCTCCTATATACACCATGAAAGATCTGGCCTCTATCAAAATATAAAGAAATTTTTATATAGTTTCTTGGCTTGGTTCCGGGATTGTGGTACAGTCAGATCTAGCACTACTCTTATTAGCTTTGCCTTAGTGGCTCCGTCTAGCAAGTCGTGGACCTTAGCCCGTTGAAGTTGTTAAAAGGGGCGTCCTTTTTCACGGTTAGAACCGCATTTTTAACCATGCGTTTTTACATTTAATGTCAATGCATCAAGTATATTAATATCAGAAAGAGATAATTGAAGATTGAGTTGAGTATTAAAATATACTGGACCATAGGCCACAGTAGATTCAATCGAACCCATCAAATACTGTATAAAATTTAAGTTTCTAGCATCTCTAAGAGCCGCCAAAAATGTCTCTGGTAACCCTTTAAGAGTTAATGGTTTAAAAGCAATTTGAACCACACCAATATGCAGATAATTATATTGATTTTTATATAAATCAACATCTTGTTTGTTTAACAAACGAATAGTCTGTTCAGACGAGATTAAAGCTAAAGATTGCTCCGTAGTTTTTATATCTTGATATATATCGAATATATCTTATATATATATACTATACTATACTATATATACATCTTAAGATAATATATATATATATATATATATATATATTATAACGCATTGCTTTGAATATCTCTTTACAATATTTTTGTCTTTAAATTTGAATTAAAAATTTTAGGTCACAATTCTATAATATAATTTACAAGGAATTGACTTAGATATTTTTATTACCATTATTTTTCTCTAAATTCTATAAAAATTTTAAAAAAATAAAAAATATTCGTTGGGCCCACTTAGGCCCGGGACCGGCCCACTTAACCCGAGACCGTTAGTTGGTGGTCCCGGTCCCGAGCCGGTTCCAACAAGAAGCCCGCGAAGCCCGGGACCACTTAGGACCGGCCCACATGACACCCTTAGTTATTAAATGTCATGATCTGTCCTTTTCAAGACACTGCCTCAACCAAAAAGAAACTAACGAATACCATTGACACACAAGAAGCTAATTTATCCCTCTATTCCTTCTAATCACGGTAAAGGTAAAGGCCATAATTGCATTACCGGTAGGTTTCTCTGTCGAATGAATCCATTTGAGCCCCCCTGCTCCTTCTCAACCTCCTCATCCTCAGGAATTGCGTCCAACATCCCCTGCCTAGGTACCTTCCTTCTCGGGCTAACCTGAATTGTCTTAGTTAAAATCACAGGTACACCCGAACAACAACCCGCTATATAAACCTCAATTGACGGCGAATAAACCCCAAACTTAGGCTGAACAAAAGCCGATCCCCCATTCCCAAATGACGCAGCTGTATAACAATCCATGCTCCAACCAGTCCTCGAATTATTCTCGATCCCATTACCATTAGCCCAACCCGTCTCCACTCTCTCCAACGATCCACAAAGTATTAAATCCCTTTCACTTTCGTATACCTCAAATTCTACCGGCCCCGAAACCCTAACGCTGTCGGTGCTCACGTACGTCACCTCGGAGGACTCCTTGTCGACGCGATCGCGACGGAGGGTGACGGACGCGGTGTCGGTGGCGGGAACACGAGAGCCGTTGATCTCTAACGACACTCCCATCTCGCGCCGGAGGTGGCGGAGTACGAGGTGGTCCGGTACGGCTTCTACAGAACATGGCGTGATCCGTACGTAGAATAATCGGATTTCTAAACAACCTCCGGTGAAATTTGAACTTTTGTAGATTGTCAATGACATTTCTTCGCCTTGATTACCCATAAATCCACAAACTTTCTGCAATTTAGAGCGAATTAATGAAATTGATCATTGAATAACCAGGAGAACCGAAGAAAATTTAGGGGTCATTATTAGGGTTTTCTGAATTCAGAGTGAAAATTAGGGGTGCAGATATTTTGGTACATGTATGAACATGGTAAAGGGGTCAACGAGAAGGCTTGAGCGTTAAGGGAACGGACATGTGGAGCGTGACATACACGCGTCAGTTGGAGATTTTTGTGTTGCTCTTAACATTTGCGAAAGAAACGATGCTACTGATGTATTTGGGCCAACGTTAAGGAATAAGTCGAAACTTTGGCTAACTGCATCATTAATCACTTTTAAGCCCGTATTTAAAGATTAGTATTTTAGAATTAAATATCTTGAATTTTTGAGTTGCTAATTTGAAATTTAAAACTTAGTATCCTAAATTTTTGAGTTGCTAATTTAAAATTTAGGACTAAGTATCCTGAATTTTTCAACTGCTAATTTAAAATTAAGACATAAGTTTCGAACTTCTGAACATAATTTTTGACTTTTAGTACACGATATCCTGAAGTTTAAACTTCAGGACGTTGTGTCCTGAAGATTGAGCGAATTAGCTAATCTTTAAATACATTGCAAACTGTGGATATATTTTAAACATCATACTTAAAAGTGGCTACTTGGTATCGTTTTCACTCAAAACTTAGCTCTCGTTTGGCCATAGATTTTGGTTACTTTTAAAAAAAAAAAAAAATTGTTAGTGCATGAAATATAAAAACTTATATTTTAGAATACTTTTCTTTCACTCACAAAACTTTAAAAAAAATTCCAGATATAATGCATGTCCAAACACAACTTCAACTTTCAAAAATTATTTTTCAACATAACTTGAAACGCTCTTTTTTCAAGTTTCAACCAGATTTATGTCTAAATGCTAGCTTATTAAAGAAAATGACAGTTTAGCAACTTTAGATATGCATTACCTTCTGCCAAAGTTTAATTTCAAGTATGAGGTTTGAATGAAAAAGTTACTTTGGGAAAAAACTAACTCAAACCTGAAGCTTTGAATTTGAATTTTAGCTTTTAAATTTTAAACTTTCGGATTTGAAGTTAGTTTAAAATCAACCAAAACGAGCTAAACTTTAATAAATTTTAAAAACTGATTATATATTAAATATGGGTGTTATAAACGGCTAGCTAATGTCATTCTACTCACAAAGTACCACTTTCCAACAACAAAATGTAGCCCATCAACCCGCTCAATCTAATAGTATTAATGTTGACGTTAGTTATGAATAATATAGAACAAGAAATAGAGTCCGACGATTGGAGTGACATTTCCATGAATCAATGAAACTTATACTCTATTGACAAACGATTAAAACCTCTTCTTTATTAGTATTTGCATAATGTATTGGAGAAAATCTGCAGATTACAGAATGGTGCTTCTCGAAAAGATACGTGTAGTGAAGACAAGTACGAGATGAGTCAGTAAATGGTTAACACCGATTACAAGCATGTGACCGATATTAAATAAGATCCGAAGGCATCAAAGTCGGGGAAGAGAATTTGAAAGTAAGGTACCGGTTGGAGAGGTCAGCATTAAAGGAGCAGCCGTTACAGAAAATCATAGTATTTATTCTCAACCGTTATGCAACTATCAAGAGGGAGTTTTACTCACCTTAAAGAGGAGCATGATTTGAGGATCTTGTCTTCCCTAATTTAGCTATAAATAGTGAAATTTGTACTCATTGAAGGACATGAAATACTTGCATGAGAAAAGGCTGATACTATTCTCTCACTGATAAAGCTTTACTGTTATTAAGATTTTCTTGTTCTTGACCTTGTCTTTCCTTCAATTATCCTTATTTTTCTCGCTTTGCTCTTTGTTATTTTATTTTAACAGATCAATTTAATCCACGTGTATATAAACCACGTTTTAAATTTAATTGTACCTATTTGTGGGTAAACAGTTTGGCGTCCATCGTAGGACATAGACAATTGTGGTATTACTTTGATCTGTTCGTCTTTACAAATGAACTTTGAAATTTTTCTGCTATAAGCATAAAACACTATAGCACCTAATGATGTCAATAATTCTCTCAATATTGGAACAAACAACAATAACGAACATATGGAAATCTTCCATAATGGAGACCAGCAGGATGATTCAACCAGTAAAACATGTATCGATGGGAATGAGTCAACTCCTAACCGGATAGAAAAAAATTCGGCAGACGAGGAGTCCTACGCCTGATGATATGGATAATGAACCTGTTGTCGATACTGTAAAAGTTTTGAGAGCACAACAAAGGAAAATTATGAATCATCTCTTAAGATAGGACTGAATAATGACTGAGCTCCAGGAAGCGCAATCGGTTGCTTCAAACAATTCCAATGGTGGCGTTCAAGCCCCTCCTGGCGTGCCTATAAATCAGACAACTCCAAGAACCGATAATGTCGCCTCTAAGGAGGAGTTTAGATCTAATAACAATCAAGCAGGTGGTGTAGACAGCAGATCCGAAATTGAAAACAACACATATGATTCTTTTAAGACCGAGCTCATGAGGTTCATGAGAGAAATGAATGCTCAGATGGATAAAAATACTAAAGAATTCCATACCCTGATGGATCAGATCCCGTGGGGAACCTCCGGTCCTGAAGGGCCCGAAATCAAAGAAGTATATTCGGTTGCCAATCAAATCAAGTGTGGCTCCGGAGTTGATTCCAAAAAGATTTAAGATGCCGGATATTGCAAAATATGATGGAACCTCAAATCCACATGAATACATCACAACCTATACCATAACTGTGAAGGGAAATAATTTGGCTCCGCATGAGATCAAATCAGTTTTGCTAAATAAATTTGACGAAACCCTAACAAAACAGGCTTTAACATGGTATTCATTTTTACCCAAACATTCAATTAATTCTTTTGAAATGCTTACAGATTCTTTCATCAAAGCTCATGCTAGGAAAAAGAAAGATCAAGGTAGGAAAGCAGATATATTTAGAATCGGTCAAAGAGACTCAGAGTTGCTACGAGAGTTCATGATTCGGTTCCAAAAGGAGAGAATATTGTTACCACCAGTAGCAGATGAATGGCCAGCGAAAACTTTTACAAAATGTCTAAATCCCTTATGCACTGATGCCTCAAGGATGTTGAAGGAGAGTCTATAGGAATTTCAAGCAACCACATGGGCTGATGTCTATAATCGATATGAATCCAAAATTAGGATTGAAGATGATTGATAGGGTTCTTAGGTGTCTTTCAAGGGTCGAAATCATGATCGAAATCAAGAAAAATTCAGGAGTGACCTTGATGCGGACTGGAGACCATCTAGGAATCGTTTTTAACCGTATGTGTCAAACGAAAGGTCTGATGCTCGGTCAAGTCAAGGGCATGGAGTATGAGGTTTTTAGTCGTTGAAAGACCTAGATCGGACAGAATGACTGATCGTGGGCGAAGTAACAGAACCTTGCAAGATAAAGATACATTAGGGTCCCAGAATTCAAGATATCCCCAGTTATCGCTATGAGAAACATCAAGGAAGCAAGGTTCCCAAAACCAATTTGATATGACCCTAGTCAAAGGGATCCTAATTTGTGGTGCGAATTACATGGTACACATGGCCATAGGACTGGGGACTGCCGGTACCTTCGTGATGAGGTAACAATGTTGTTGACAAATGGTCATCTTAGAGAGTTTTTAAGTGACTAGGATAAGAGCAATTAAGCTAGGAGTCGAGATACAACGGAACCGACAAAGCCAACTACAGGGTCTCCATGTCTTACAATAAACATAGGGGTTAAAGTAAATGGGGTGACATTATCAGTTGCAAAGAAGATGAAGATATCAGTCACTCATGGCAAGAGAATCCGGGAAGCACTAGAAGATGATGAAATCACATTCACTAAAGAAGATAATGATGGTTGATAAGTGGGTTGCTCTGATGGTAAGCACCCTCCACTTCCAACCAAGAGGTTGTGAGTTCGAGTCACCCCAAGAGCAAAGGTGGGTAGTTCTTGGAGGGAAGGATGCCGAGGGTCTATTGGAAACAGCCTCTCTACCCCAGGGTAGGGGTAAGGTCTGCGTACACACTACCCTCCCCAGACCCCACTAGTGGGATTATACTGGGTTGTTGTTGTTGTTGTTGTTGTTTTAGTTTAGTCCAAAAGTGCTGATTTTTGTCTCAAAATCTAATGAAGATGGTTAAATTACATGTGCACTAGAGAATATGACCTCAATGAAGAAATATAACTCAAAAAGGAGATGTTCCAGTTAAGATAAGCAAAGAGGAAAAATGTGAAGAACAGTGCAGTCCGCAGAATTCCATTTGCGACCGCAAAAGCTAAATGCAGCCCGTAGAAAATGAAATGCAACCGTAGATAAAGATCTGGAGCTTCAGATATTTTTGGCAGAAGTGCGGTATGCAAACCAAAAATTGCAGTCACACTTCGTCCACAAAATAAGTTCGCACTATAAATCCTAAAAGATTAGAGAATATGCAGTCGAACAAAATCTAAAGCCTCTTCTGTAACGACCCGATCGGTCATTTGCTTTCTAGACCACCGTTACCCTAAATAAGACTTCATGTATGTAATTTTACTATATTATGACTTGTGGGGATGGTTAGTTCGGGTTTGGAAGAGTTTGTGTTGAAATCGGAACACTCAGTTCCTTATATATTGGCTTTAAATGGCTAAGTTTGACTTCGGTCAATATTTCTAGTAAATGACCTCGGAATCGTGATTTGATGGCCCCAATAAGTTTAAATGATAATTTTGGACTTGGGCGTACGATCGGATCAGTTTTTGGATGACTCGGGAGCGTTTCAGCACCTAGAGTGGAAAGTTGGTTTATTGAAGGTTTTAAAGTTCTTTAAATTTGGTTTGGAGTGGGTTTTTGTGTTATCGAGATTTGTTTGGAATTTCGAGCCTAGAAATAGCTCTGTAAGGTAATTTATGACTTGCATACAAAATTTGGTATCATTCCGAGTAGTTTAAGTATGATTCGGGTTGTTCGGTGCAAATTGGAAGAACTTGAAGTTCATAGGTTGATTCAATTTGGTTTGGAGTGTGATTCTTAATTTTGTTATTGTTTTTCGTGTTTTGTGAGGTCGAGCAAGTCTGTTTTATGATTTTGAACTTATTGGTATATTTCGGTGGGGCCACGGGGGCCCCCGATGCCGTTTGGACGAGGCACGGAACTCATTTGGACTTGGAAAGAATAGCCGAAGCATCAGAGTTCTGGTGCAATTGCACATGTGGAGGGCCAGCCGCAGGTGCGAGCTCGCAGAAGCAATCCATCAGCCGCAGAAGTGGCCCAACATGGGCTGCCCAGAGATCGCATATGCGGAGCATGGTGCGCACATGCAGAAGCGCAGGTGCGATGGAAGCAACCGCCGAAGCGGCCAAAGCTGCAGGTGCGGCACGTGCGTCGCAGAAGCGGGCCAGTTGTCCGCAGATGCAGAAGTAGGCCAACCGAGAGAGAGCCGTATCTACAATGATATTTCCGCAGATGCGGAGCCGAAAAAGCGGCCATAGAGCTGCAGAAGCAGAAGTGTTGGAGGCAGTGATTTTGGAGCTTCTTAGAGAGGGGTTTTCACCTAGCTATTAGTGGTAAGTAATTTCTATCTAATGTAAGTTAAATACATAGATTATGGGTAGATTTTAACATGTAAAATTGTGAAAATTATGGGTTTAGATGAACAAACCTAGGTTTTGATAAAAAAAATAGAATTTAACCACGAAAATGGTTATGGGATTGAGTGAAAATTATATATTTGAGTTTGTGAGGTTATGGGTAACAATTTTCTTCGAAAATTTCCGCAATCCGGGCACGTGAGCTCAGAGGTGAATTTTAAGAATCTTCCAATTTGGGTTGAGTAACTCCTTTAATAGCTAAATTATTAACTCTTGAGCGTATATTTATTATTTTATATAACATTTGGCTAGTTGCAGATTGCTCGGCACCAAGTGGGGTCTTTAGAGTGAATTTGTGGTCGAAAAGTGAGCTTTGAGATGAGATAAGTCTCTTGTCTAACCTTGTAAGAGGGAATTTACCCCATAGGTGATTTAAATTACTATTTGCTCCTAATTGTGGGACCTATGTACGCACGAGGTGACGAGAGTCCGTGCATAGCTACTAATTATGCTTATGTCTGGTAGTTTAGGACCCAAATCATGAAATACTTGTAATGTCTGTACCCTATTTGTTAATTTAAAGTGCCTAAATTATATTGAAGCTTGATAAAGGAATTGTAAAAGACCGACTTCCACTTACTTGAATTTTGGCGAGATGCTTGATCGTTAATAGAAATTGAGTTTCTTTGTGTTTTAGCCTTGTAATAGCTTTTAAATCGAATGTTTATAAATTATCCTCTCTTCTCGTGGAGTGGGCTGAACGCATCAGCAGTAGAACAGATGCAGCTATGGTTCGTGCCGCTCGACCCTCAGCAGTGTACACATTATTCTGGATCGGATCGTACGACCTCGGCATAATCGTGCGTGATAATAATCGGAGCTTAATTATATTTGATATTATTTTTTGGCTTGAGAGGTTAGAACTATATATGACAGAAACTGACTTGGGATTCACCACTAGTGAAAGAATTATTTATTTCTTGCTTGTTATTGAGATATTATTATTATTTACACAAACCATGCTTATTTAGAACTTCTGTATTTTTATTGTTAGCCCATAGTAAGTGTCGATGTCGACCCCTCGTCACTACTTCTTCGAGGTTAGACTAGATACTTACTGGGTACATGGTGTTTATGTACTCACGCTATACTTCTGCACTAACCGTGCAGGATCTGAGGCAGGTGCATCTGGCAGTCATACCGACGCGCACCCCCGTTACCCTGAGGCCTAGTGGTGAGCTGCTTCCTGAGCCATTCTGCAGCACCTAGAGTCTCTCTTTTGTATCTATTTTTCTGTCTACTTTATTTCAGATAGTAGTTAGAGTTTTGTATATTCTACTAATTACGCATACACTTGTGACACCAGGTCTTAGGATACATACTAGTAGACTGTAGTTTTGGAGTATTTATATCACTATGATTGCCACTCAGTTGCCTTCATTTTATTTATTAAATTTTCTACTCCTTAATTTCATAATAAATGGATTTAATTACTTGGAAACTTATTTAAAAGAGCAATCACTTGGTTTGTTCACCGTTGGCTTGCCTAGCGGCGACGTTGGGCGACATCATGACCTATAGGAGAAATTGGGTCGTGACATCCTCAAAGTGGAGTCCGCAACATTTTAGTATGGCCGCAGAAGCCAAAGTGCGGTCGCAGAATCCAATGTGCGGCCGCAGAACTCCTCCAACTGAAAACACTCGTAGGAATAACCTAGCAAAGTGCGGACCGAAAATGTTAAAGTGCAGTCGCAAAACCCTTCGAAGGGTATTTTTGTCAGGAATTGTGGAGCATTATAAATAGGCGTGAAACACTTTTTAGGGCATATTTTTGTATTGTATAAGAAACTGGTAGTTATTTTAAGCGATTTGGGGAAACTTTGAGCTACAATTAGAGAGGATCAATTACTTTTTTATTTTAATTTAGTTTTATGTCTTCAATTACTTTTTCTTTTTATTTTTCCGTGTCAATTGCTATGAGTATTTAGATTTTATCTAGGGTTGTAATTCAACACTAGTGTGTAAACCTTATGGGTGTTTAATACTAATGTTTACTATTAATTGAGTTAATGTTATTTAGCCTTGTTCATGCTTTATAGTTAGAATTAATGGTTGCAAACATTGATTCATGCCTGTTTGACTTTGTTCTTACTTGAGAAAAAAGACTTTAGTATAGGAAAACTTGGCTAACAAGAAATTGAACTAGTTGAAGTATCGATTAGTTTAATTAAAGGATTTAAACTAGAGATAGGGATAATCTAACTTAGACTCATATTCAATTGCTTTGATTGCTACTATTTAAACTTGAGAGAGCCAATTTGGGCATAATCACTTTTTAACCAAAAGGTATTGACTGAGCACTTATGTATTGAGAGTCATAACAAATCCCGATCTACCAAGCAAGCATAGATTTACTCTACCTATTAGGTTTACACCTAGATTAAGGTTACAACCCTAGGCTTTTCTCTATTTGATAAAACTTCAAAAATGTTTCAATCAGTACTTGTTCATTAGTTAGTTAAATTTCTTAGTAGTTTAATTTAGAAGAATTATCACCCACTTTTGTTTGGAAGCTAAATCTAGCTATTTCGAGTTTCTTTCTTAATGTAGTAGTAATACTCAAAAAGAATAATAAATTCAGGATATGTATAGATGATAAGGATTTAAATAAGGCTTGCCCTAAGGACTCTTTCCCATTACCGAATATCGATTAAATTAGCGATGCCACGATCGGGCATGAATTGATGAATTTTCTTGATGCATATTTCGGGTATAATCAAATTAGGATGCACCCAAATGATCAAGAGAAAATTTTAATTATTATAAATTTTAGTACATATTGTTACCATATGATGCCTTTGGGGCTTAAAATACTGGAGTCACTTATCAGAGGTTCGTTAATAAGATGTTTGACTGTTAGATTGGTAAAATAATGGAAGTTTATATTGATGAAATGTTGGTTAAGTCTCTCAGTGCAGGGGACCATTTGACTTATCTTCAAAAAATATTTGATATCTTAAGGAAGTTCAACATGAAGCTTAACCCGGAGAAATGTGCCTTTGGAGTTGGGTCCGGAAAATTTCTTGGCTTCTTCGTTTCACAAAGAAGAATTGAAGTAAATCTTGATAAGATTAAATCCATAGAAGATATTCATGATCAACTGAAAAGCGTAAAGGAAGTGCAAAGGTTGACCGACATGTTGGTGGCTCTTAGCAAATTCATATCAAGGTCATCGAAAAAGTGTCATCGGTTCATTTCACTATTAAAAGAAGAATGACTTTTTGTGGATATTGGACTGCCAGCAAAAATTGAAAGACTTAAAGAAGTACTTATCTCGTCCTCCTTTAATGTCAAAATCAAAGGATGAAGAGTAGTTGCTAGTCTATTTGGCAGTCTCGGAAGTTGCGGGAAGTGCAATTTTAGTTCAAGAGGAAGAAAGTATGCAATTACCTATATATTATGTTAGTAAAATATTGTTAGGTGCAAAAACACGATATCCACACCTGGAAAAGTTGGCTCTAGCTCTCATAGTCGCATCTTGAAAGTTTAGACCCTACTTTCAATGTCACTAAAATAGCTGTTGTGATGACTTTTTCCCTGAGGAACATCCTTCATAAACCTGAGTTATTGGGTCGATTGGCTAAATGGACAGTTAAGATTAGTGAATTTTATATTGAATATAAGCTGCAGACTGCAATTATGTCTCAAGTTCTGGCCGACTTTGTGGCTGATTTTAGTCCGAGGATGATGCCTTTAGCTGCAAAAGAAGCAGTTCTGATACCGCAGACTATTTTTAGTATGTGGACCTTGTTTACAGGTGGCATGCCCAACGTAAAATGTTGTGGTCTTAGGATAGTATTAATCACTCATTCGGGAGAAATCCTGAGACATACCATTCGAACTGTTCGGTTAACTAACAATGAAGCCAAGTATGAGGCTATAATTGTAGGAGTTGAATTAGTACGAGGGCTAGGCTCCGAGGTGATTGACGTAAAATGAGATTTCTAGTTGGTGGTAAATCAGATATATGGAATTTTGTATGCCAAAGAAGAGTGCATGCATAAGTACTTGAATAAAGTCTAAATTTTGCTTTCTTGGTTCAGGGAGTAGTAAGTGATCCATATTCCAAGAGAGGAAAACATGGAAGCTGATGCGTTAGCCAACTTGGGTTCTTCGACGGAGATAAAATACACTGATTCTAGTGCAGTTCTATAGTTATTGTACTCAATCCTAGATGTAGATGGTTATTGCAAAGTTAATTCATTAAATCTAGTATGGGATTGGAGAATAAATTTATAGAATATTTAATTATAAAGGCATGGTAAACTGCCTAATGACTCTAAAGCCTCCCGGGAATTATGAACAAAACATGTTCGGTATTGTCTTGTTGATGGACAATTCTATCACAGGTCTTTTCGGGGTCTGTTGGCTAGATACTTGGGACTAGCGGAGGCTTATTATGTGATGAGGGAACTTCATGAAAGAGTTTGTGGCAATCACTCTGAGAGATGGTTACTCCCCAATGGAGCAAGATGCAAAGGCGTTCGTGCAAAAATGTAATAAATGACAATGTTATGGTCAGTTGGTACATCAATCGTCAGAACTTTTGTATTTTATGGTATCGCCATGGCTGTTTATGAAGTGGGGGGTGGATATAGTTGGTTCTTTTCCTCAAGGACCTGGGCAGATAAAATTTATTTTGATTTTGACTGATTATTTTACTAGTGGGTTGAACCAGGTGCTTTCAAGAAGGTTGGAGAATGAAAGGTGATGGATTTCATTTAGGATCATATCATTTGCCGATTTGGAGTACCAAAGGAAATTGCTTGTGATAACGGACCACAATTCATAGGTTCTGAGGTTACAAAATTCTTAGAGGGGTTGAAGATTAAAAGGATCACGTCATCTCCATATCATCCAAGTGTTAATGGTCAAGTAGAGTCGACTAACAAGGTGATAATTCAAAATCTCAAAAAGACATTAGAGGATATAAAAGGCAGATGGCCTGAGGAGTTACTAGGAGTATTATGGACGTACCGAACGATGGCAAAATCAAGCACATGAGAAACACCTTTTCCCCTTAGATTTGCTCTAAGAGCATCGAAACTTAGCTTATGTAAGAACGATGGCATAAAAGCAGAGGGCTTAAAGTTACTACAATCGTAGAGCGAATCTTCGTTATTTTAAAGTCGGAGACTTGGTCTTACGAAAAGTAACTCATAAACTCGGAAAGTGAACGCCAAGAAGTTGGGGCCGAATTGGGAAGCGCCTTACCAGATTTCAACTATAATCGGTAAATGTTCGTATCAATTAGAAAATCAAGATGGAGAAAAATTACTAAGAAATTGGAACGTGACTCATCTCAAAAGCTACTGGTGTTGAAGATCATTGATTATGCTAAAAGTACGCACTGCACTCTTTGTTTTTCATCCTGTTTTTATCCTAAATGGAGTCTTTTGGCAAGATGTTTAATGTGGCAGCAAAATAAAGCGTACTCCGAACAAGCATTTCTAATAGCAGCAGGAAATCCAGAGTTCGAATTCTCATACTTTGCATCCGAACACTGGGGGGAAGAGGAAGCTACTTGTATCAGAGCTCTAAAAGTGTCAATGCTAGCCTTAAAAGGCAAATGAAAAATCTGGCAACTGAGTGATACCAAGGACTGCTAGAACCGGGAAGTATACTTTGAACTTAAAAATTCAGTCGTTATGAAAGACCTCAAGTCAGGACCGGAGACTATATATCCAACTCCGCAGAAATAAGAAGTACAAATTAGCCACATGTATTGGCAGTTTTGTTTACCTAAATGAATGTACAAATTTCTTATGTAAATGTAGTTTTGAAAATAGAAGGGATAAATGAAAGTCCTTTGGTTTTTATAACTTACTTCTTGTCCAATCGATATGGTTTTTCATTTATTTGAATGTTGCCTAAATTTCAAATGCAAATGCCAGAATAAACAAGAGATGTCCTCTTCAAGACAACAACAACAACAACACAACCCAGTATAATCCCACTAGTAGGGTCTGGGGAGGGTAGTTTGTACGCAGGCCTTACCCCTACCCTAGAGTAGAGAGGCTGTTTCCGATAGACCCTCGGCTCCCTCCCTCCAAGAACTCCCCACCTTGCTCTTGGGGTGACTCAAACTCACAACCTCTTGGTTGGAAGTGGAGGGTGCTCACCACTAGAGCAACCCACTCTTGTCCAAGATGTCCTCTTCAAGAGCATCATAAAAATAAGAGTCTCTCTTATGAAATCTTTCTAATTAAAGGTTAAAAACCGGAAGTATGAATACCTGGTATTAGACTTAACAGGATGTGAAAATTTATGGGACTTTATCAATAAAAAAAGAGATATCTTTTGCTCGAAACCTTGAGAAGTTAAGTAAAAAAGGTATATTTTATTTCAAAATCCTGGGTCCAAAAGAAACTACGGGATAGTTACAAGGGTTATATATATTAAACAAAATAACAAAAATACATTAGTCTACTTTATTAGCAGAGGTCGAAGGATGGGAAATCATTTATGCATCTTTTGAAGATAAAGATTGATCAGCATCGGGTTCGACATCTTCACCCTTATCTTCACTATCATCTTCAACTTCCTTCTCAAATTCTGAGGACTCAGAGCGAGTGCTCGAATAACTTGAAGCAGTAGGTCGGGCAGGAATCATCTCGAAGGCAATTTTCTCCAAAGCAAGAGCATCAGTGATTCAGTCAACTATATTTGAAATTCCATCTTTGGAATCTGACAAAGTCTTCCTCCTCATGTGATAAGTGACATGAGTTTTCTCAAGTAAGAAAGAGTATTCTTGATCTCGGAGTTTCGCTTGGAGTCTTTGTATTTTCGACTGCAAATGCTCGTTATCGACCTTCAGAATGTTGTAGTCCCTAGAAAGATTGGTATTGGTCTTAGCATGTTCACGGCTTTGTTCCACGACCTTTCAGAGCCTCTCTTCTATTCTTGCCCTCTTCTTTTCGGCCATCACAGCTTCTTCGGTTTTGGAACGTAAGTTAGTTTCCAGGTTATTGATTCTTTCCATGAAAACAAACTCGTGCTCGACCGCCTAATTTATGCCTTCCTACAACTCTGCCCACTTGATCTTTAATTTATAAGTTAAGCATATAACTGAGTGGCCTCTTGACTATGGGCCATCTTTTCTTGCTATGTTTGCTCCAACCGGGCTTCGAGTTCGCCCATTTGAGCAAGTCTTGCCTCTCTAGCCGGGAGGTGCTCAAGAAGTCGATCTCATTCAGATTTAAGCGATTCTTTATCCAGAATCATCTTTTGCAAGCCCTCGGAGGCAAGAAGGTTAGCCTGTAAAGTCAAAATTGAAGTTATCAGAGATGATATGTAATAAATTTAAAAAAGAGGAAAGTAAGATGAATGATACCTTTGCAGCAAGATGCATATTCTTGTTGATTAGACATTTAACAAAGAGATCATTCATTTTACTCTAATCTTTATTCAAAGCCAGAGGCCTCAAGTAGTTGTTTACCCCAACTAATTTGAAGAGCAAGTGGCATTCATCTGAAACCGAAAAAGTAACAATGTGTTTAACGTTAGGGTTTCAGATGGAGGTCGTGAAGGAATTTTCTATGTTCCCTTGATCGGGTGATCGGGGGAAACACATATATTGCTCTTGTTCAGTGGGGACCGGTGTCAAGGTAGGAGATAGTGATGGAGAAGAAGTTGGGGGAGCATCAAAAGCAAAACCCTTCTGACCGGAGGCAACAATCAGAGCCCAAAAATAGGATTCAGCCATTTCAACTATTTCAAACTCTTGAAAGTGTCTATCTACATCATCCGGTTAGGATTTGTATGTTTTTCTTGTTATTCTATGAAGAGAAATCATTTCGATGTCGTCCTCAATCTCATCTTCATCAAGGACCATATTTGTCGGTCCTTTTGGGATCTTTTCCGTGACCGGGGGATTCTCCTTAGCCTCAGTCTTAGAGGTATATTTTCTTTTTGGTTTGTTTCCCTTGGGTTGGGGACTGAGGGAAGATGCACCTTCATTAGAAGCAAGAGTTGCATCGCGAGCCCTATTCCGGTCAAGGACTTCTTGAATTCGTTATTGTGCTACCTCCGAGTCATGTGAAACATCAACGGTGGGGCAAACAGAAGACCCTTTGGAAGGCCTGAAATATTGATTTGAAAGGTCAGTAATTAATTATTATGTGGAGATAAAATTTAAGAAAGAAAATGGGGAACTCACCGTGATCTCTAGTTCTACAGTTCTTCTTGATTGATATTTCCTTCCACATATAGTTATCCGATGTAGATTTATCCAAATATTTTTGGACTCATTGGGTTAGGTCCTCAACTGCTGGGAGAACCCAGAGGGTGGCTAAAATAAAAGAAAGGAAAGTTTAGCAGAAAGTGAAAATACTTTCGAAATAATACAAGAAGAGATACTTGAGAAAACTTACAATTATAGTTCCAAGCTTCAGGAATAGGAGATGCTGATGTAGGTAAAATATCTGCGTGTGCAACAACAACAAATATCTCCCTCCAGCCATGGTCATTATCATCATCCACACTGGTGATGATAGCATTATAACCACTTTTGATGAGTTTGATCACGCCTCCGCGGAAGATCTTGGGAGCACAAAGGTTGATCAGATGAGCAAGGGTGATGTTTTCTTGTGTTCGAGCATAGAGATACCAGAGGCAGGCTACCGTGTGCCATATTGCCGGTTCCACATAAGCCAAACAGATTTGGTAGTTTTGATAAAATTCCAGTATGATTGGGTCTATTTCCTTACCAATTTTTAGAGTAAAAGGGTATGTATAAATGAAAATATACTTGGGTTTGCTGAAAGTAACCCTCTCCACTTTGCGAGGGGCTAAAACTTTAATGTTTTTCCAATCACAATCCTCCTTCATGATGGGAATACTGGTTGGGTGAATAGAAGAAAGATATTCACCAACTGCTTTATTTCTGTCATTGTTAGGATCAGAGGATTTGTTTAGAACCTAGAGATCATTTTTGAAAGACCATTATGAAAGGATGATTATATTTGTTGTGGGAGGTCCAGTGTCAGGTTTCTTGGACTTACTTTTCTTGGATGGACCTGTCAATACAAGCCTCGACTCCGGTAGATGAAGAAGTCAAAATAAAGTTGTGTTCTTTAGTAGTAGAAGATGTGTGTGTGTGGG